>JALQSN010000422.1:0-43316 GCA_023690525.1 Holotrichia oblita | reverse complement strand
AACATTAATATTATTACTACTATAAAAAAAACAATACTTTGCTCTACCGCCCAACGTCCTCCGTCTGAAAGGAAGTCTCTTATTGTTGTGGTATCTTCCATAATTCGCCTTATAAGATCCCCGGGTGTTCGCTTTGAAAGCGAATTCATAGATAATACCTGAACCTTTTCGTAAGCTTTTACTCTAAGGTCGTTTGCGTAATTAATAACGACATTATTAAAAACTCTGGAATTGAATATAAATATAAGCTCTCCGATACCTCTTGCTGCCAGCATTGCTCCGCCGAATATTAAAATTTGTGACCATGTTCCGGTTTGCGGCCGCAGATGGTTGTCAATCAGGTAACGGTTTAAAAGCGGTACAAGCAGGTACAGAATGCTGGAAACGGTAAGAAAAAACTGTGCGGTCAGCAGCTTGCTTTTATATGGCTTTAAAAAATCCAGCGCACGCTTAAACACGCTGAATTTGTTGTAGCAAAACAGGCAATCATTCATTCCTTCCACTAAAGGCCGCCCGCATTTGCCGCACTTTTGCTTTTCCTCATGCTCCGGTATCTCAGCAGTATTTGTTTTGATGTAGTAGTTTACTATCTTACAAAAGTCCCCCGCTGTTACCAGCCCGGACATAGTGAAGCGGCATAAAACACGTTCGTCCGGAATATCTCCGCCGTTTTCGCTTTCCTTAAAAATGGCATATAAAATGGCGCAGCCCACACCTGCTTTAACTTTAACCTCTTTTAGCAATGAGGCGTTGGTTTCAAACAAGCAAGTATTTCCGCTGACGGATTTTATATTTCCGTTCTCATAAAATGTTAATTCACCATTTCCAGGATGCATATCAAGATTCATGTCATATGTAAAAACATATTGTTTAATAACAACACCCCCGTTAGAAAAGATAAGGTTCCAGCCTCTTTAAGCTATTCTTATCCAGCTCGGACAGCGATTTTACTATATAACGGTTGCCGTCCACATCAAATATTATAAGGCTCGTTTCGTTAAGCATCCTTATATTTCTGTTTACATCTTTAACAGCGCAGCTCTTGGTAAAGCTCTTATCTCTTTGGCTTCCGATCCTAAGCTCCATGTACACATAACCAAGCTTATCCTTAACAGATTTTATTTCATATACTTCCGGGCAGTAATAACGGTTGTTCAATTCTTTTTCAACTATTTCCCTTTGACTATCTTTAAGCTCACTGACAGATCTTATAATACCTATCTCCTTATTTTCATGATCGGCTATTGAGATATAGTCCATTGGCTGGCTGACGGGAAGCGCCCGCCTTAAAGTTATATGACTATAGTCCTTACCGCCATATTTAAGGCCGGTAAATCCGCCTTTTGTAGTATAAAATTCGGCATTATTCATATCCATTAATCCTACGTCGATCTTTTCAATTGAACCGGATTTACCGGCTGCACTATCCATAAATATGCCTCCTTATATTTTTAAAGGTTAATATACAGCGTCAATCCATATTTATAACCTTTAAACCCTCCATCTGTATTGTGTACAGCTTGTGATACTCACCTTTTTTTACCATTAACTCGTCGTGAGTACCGGTTTCAACTACCTTACCGTCATTTATAACCGCAAGTTTATCGGCATCTCTCAGCGTTGAAAGCCGATGCGCTATAGCAATGGTGGTTCGCCCGCTTTGAAGCTGAGATAGAGAATGCTGTATTTTTCCTTCTGTCTCCGTGTCCATTGCGGCTGTTGCCTCATCTAATATCAATATTTTGGGGTTTTGAATAATAGTTCTGGCAATAGAAAGCCGTTGCTTCTCCCCTCCGGATAAATCCTGCCCGCCTGCTCCAACCTTTGTTTCATATCCGTCCGGCAGGTTTATAATGAAATCATGCGCGGAAGCCGCTTTTGCTGCCCGTATTACATCCTCTATTGATGCTTCCGGCTTCGCATAGCGTATATTGTCTGCTATGCTTCCTATAAATAAATATATATCCTGAGAAACTATTCCAATATTTTTTCTAAGCTGTGTCAGCGGAAGCTGTTTTACGTTTACGCCGTCCACAATTATGCTGCCTTCGTTTACATCATACAGTCTGGCAATCAAGTTTGCCAATGTAGACTTTCCGGCTCCTGTCTTTCCCACAATGCCAAGCATAGAGCCTGCCTCCACAGACATGCTTAAACCTTTTAACACAGGAGTTGCCGGGTCATATTCAAACCATACGTCATTTACCTCAATATTTCCTTTAAGCTCATCAAGCCTTACCGGATTCTCCGGTTCTTGTATATCGGCCTTGGAATCTATTATTTCAAATACTCTTTGCGCGGCGTCTACACATCGTGCCCACCAGTTTGAAACCCATGACATAAACTCAAGCGGCCCGTACAGCATAGACAAATATGCTAAAAATGTCATAAAATTACCGAAGGAAATTTCACCGTTTATAACCATCATTCCGCCGACCACCGTAACTGCAACCTGACCGATGAACATGAACAGATATATAAGCGGAAACGCGGTGAATCCTAAATTAAAGGTGCTTATCTCTATTGCAGCCTGTTTATGGCCTATTACTGAGAATCTTCCGGTTTCCTCATTTTCACGGGCGAAAGCCTTTATAACCCTTTGCCCGTTGATGGAATCGCTTACCATCGAATTTAAGCTGGGAGCTGTAAACCCAGTTTTTATGATGAAATCTTCGGAAGAAGCTCCACAATATCCGAAAAAGACCAATAGCCGCAGGCAGTACGCATACGCATATAATAGCCAGTTTTGAATTTAGAAGAAACATTAATATTATTACTCCGGTAAATGTAAACACATTTACCGTTACATACGGAAGACCGTCCACGAAGAACCAGTAAATATTTGTGGCGTCCCTGTTAACCCTGTTCATCAGTGCACCTGTACGCTTAGAGGTGTAAAAACCTACGGACAGCCTCTGCATAGCCTCAAATATTCTAAGCTTTAAGTCATATATGATCCATGGAACGGTTTTCGCAAGAACATAGCCATATAGAATATTTAATGCCACACCTGTAGCTTTAACAATAAATATTAACGCAACTATTCCCAGAATGGCATTGTAGTACCTGCCTCCTTCAGTCAGTACATCGTCGAATAACAGCTTGGAGCTGACATATGGAGATAGTACGGAAAACAATGTTCCCATAAACATAACGCAGATAACCGCGGCAACCTTCATTTTATAATACTTAAAAAACTCATTAGCCTAAGAGTGATTGAAACCTTATCCATGCACTTTGGACATACCTTGCGGTCAGGCTCCGGGTAACGTACACCGCATTTAGGGCAAAACAACTCATCATCCAGTAAAATGTCTTTTAGGGGATCTGAGCCGTCTCGTATGTTTTTTACTGCTTTTATAAGTTTTTCTATGTACACAGTGTATCCAACGGAAAAAAGCAGAAGTATTGTTTCATCTGTTTTATCATCTTTACTGACAATACTGTTTAGCCTTGCAGTTGACAGCAGCTTTTCGGATTTTAATTCGCCAAGCTCCTCCAGCGGATATGTTTCAATTTTTTGCGCCTCGTAAACAGATACGATTCTTTTAGCGCCTGAAACTTTAACAACTTTTTCTTCACCGTATAAAATATACATGTTTTTGTTGTCTATGGCTGTGTAAACATCAGCAAAATTTCCGTCTTTTGTCATGTCGGTATGAATTGCGTATATGAGATTTTTTGTATTTACACCCTGCGCTGCGAAAGCATTGGGCATATAATCAGGCACTTGCGATTTCATAATAAACCTCCGCATAATAATTAAAGAAGAAAGTGTAAAAAGCCATACAGAGAATATTAGCATGTCGTTGATGTATATTCAATATAATAAACAATTATAAATAAATATTATCTGTACTGCTTTAAGGATAAAAATTCAAGGTTCAAAGCTCACAGCAATCGGTATTTCTAGAAATTGTGAATCCAAAAAAACCGGTGCGTGAATATATACTGAAGTTAGTATAACCGCACCGGTTTAAAAAATAGTAATTTATTTAATAATAGCTTTTTACCTCTTTACCTTAGATAAATCAAGCAAAGAAGCGGATTCTGCATCGAGATATACAGACCAGCTTGGATGATCAAGCAGTGCTGTCGCAGGCAGATCAGGTGTTTGAGCATTTGATTCGAGAACGGATTTTACTGCTTTTGCTTTCACTTTGTGAGGCACAAGCGAAAGAATATTTTTGAGGAGCGAATTAGATTTACAGTAGCGCTCACAGCCTGCTTTGGAACATCGTCCACTGTTTCAAACCAGCCTTCACCAACCTGCTGGCGTTTGCACTCATCATCAAGCTCGACGATATGAAAACTTTCTTTAACCGTAAAATCTGCTGGAGGGTCGTTGAATGCAATATGAGCGTTTACTCCAATGCCGATCATAGCCACATCAAATTTTAATCCATCCGTAAGCTTGTTCAAATCTGCCACAGTCTCAGCAGCGTTTTTTGTTCCGTCAATCAGATATATTGATTTTGGTTTAATTTTATTAACCAGCCTTTCCTTTATGTACTTGCTAAAACTGGCAGGATGAGTGTCGGGTATGCCAACATATTCGTCGAGATGAAAAATGTCGATGGATTCCCATGGTATATCCATATTTATTATTGTGTTAAAAAACTCGAATTGCGACGCTCCCGTAGACAGCATAAGCTTTGCGAAACCTTGCGACGCAACTGCTTCACGCAACAGATTAGCGGCTTTTTCCGCCGCCATTATTCCCGCTTCTTTTGTGGTGTTAAGAATCCTTAGTTCCATAAATAATTTTCTCCTTTCATTTTGTAAGAATTTGTAAGAACATCGTAATGTAGTAATTGAATCCTGTCAATGTACAGTATATCAACGCTGTTGCCTATTTGACTGTCTCTGGTGTATAATGCAAAAAATAGTGAACCGTACAAATTTATATATAGCGTTCATCACCAAACTTATAGGAGGGTATATATGACGTCAAAAATCAGCAATGAGTACGGAACAGTGCATATAGATAACGATGTTATCGCAAATATAGCCGGATTGGCGGCTATGGACTGCTACGGCATTGTCGGCATGGCAGCGAAAAATGTTAAAGACGGTTTTGTTCAGCTGCTAAAAAGAGAAAGTCTTTCTATGGGCATTAAGCTTAAAATAAATGAGGATTCGCTCAATATCGACCTGCATATAATAGTGGAATATGGAACCAACATACCCGCTATTGCCGAAACACTTATAAGCACCGTAAAATACAGGGTAGAAGAATACATTGGTATCCGCGTCGAGCAAATTAATATATTTGTCGAGGGTGTCAGAGTGGATAGCTAGGAGGATATTGTTTTGAGCTTACTTACCGTAGATGGAAAATTACTAAGGAAGATGATAATAGCAGGTTCCAACGAACTAACGCGAAACAAGAAAATGGTGGATTCACTTAACGTGTTTCCTGTACCTGACGGAGATACTGGAACAAATATGTCACTTACGCTTCTTACAGCCGCCAAGGAAGTGGAGAAGCTGCATAGCTCCAGTGTAAGTGAAATAGCGAAAGCCGCCGCCAGCGGTTCTTTAAGAGGAGCGCGAGGAAATTCCGGCGTTATACTTTCACAGTTATTCAGAGGTTTTTCTAAAGGCCTTGAAGGTAAAACAGTAGCCAGCACAGACGATCTGGCAAACGCTTTTATAAAAGCCTCCGAAGCCGCATACAAAGCTATGATGAAGCCTAAAGAAGGCACAATTCTTACTGTTGCAAGATCCATAGCGGAGCGGTTTGAAGAATTTTCATATGATATTGAGGATATTGAAAAAGTCAGTTCGATGGTAATAAAATACGCAAACGATATATTAGCTAAAACGACTCAAATGTTACCGGAGCTGAGACAAGCCGGGGTTGTGGATGCCGGAGGAAAAGGGCTTATATTGATCCTTGAAGGCGCGTACGCTTGTATTAACAGCCCGGGTGAAGTAACCGTGGATGAGACATTAGGCGATAAAAATGCAGACGAACCAGAGCATGCATTGTCGGCCGCCGCTGTTTCCTCCGCTGAAATAGAATTCACTTATTGTACAGAATTTTTTATTAATATAGAAAATGAAACAGATAACATGGAAAATGAATTTAAAGAGTATTTGCAAAATGCGGGGGATTCCGTAGTAGCAGTATTTGATGAAGACATAGTAAAGGTTCATATACACACGAACCATCCTGGAAAAGTATTGGAAAGAGCATTATTAATAGGAAGCCTTGACAATTTAAAAGTAGATAACATGAAGCTGCAGCATAATAGCTTAATAAGCTTTTCGCCTGAAAACAATCCGCCTAAGGATACCGGCTTTGTGGCTGTTTCAATAGGCCAAGGCCTCAAAAAGCTGTTTAAAAGCATTGGGGTTGATGAAGTAATAGAGGGTGGACAAACAATGAACCCCAGTACTGAGGACATAATGGAAGCAATTGGAAGGGTAAACGCCAATAATGTTTTTGTGCTTCCAAATAATAAAAACATCACAATGGCGGCTCAGCAGGCTGCGGAAATGACTACTGGAAAAAAGGTGAGGGTGTTACCTTCAAAATCGATTCCTCAAGGCTTAACAGCAGTTATAAACTACATTGCAGATAATGACGCCAATGATAATTTCGAAGTAATGAGCGAAGCTATGACGGGCGTAACAACAGGGCAGGTAACTTACGCCGTAAAATCTACTTGTTATAATGACAAGGAAATAAAAGAAGGCAGTATCTTATGTATGTTAAACGGAGACATTGTTCATGTTGATGTTAGCCTACAGGAAGGCGCTAAAAAGCTTGCGGATAAATTGCTGGAAAATGGCGGAGAAGTATTTAGTATATACTATGGTCAGGATGTAACGCTGGATATGGCGGAGGAACTGCGGGATTATATATCTGAAAACCATTCGGGCTGCGAGATTGAGGTTTTAGACGGAACTCAGCCTTTGTATTATTATATTATGTCTGTTGAATAAATTGAAATATACTGAAGAACGAAAACATATTCATTGACAGAGGGAAGCCCCGCCCCACTGGACGGGGCGTTTTGACCGATAGGCAATGGATAATGTTTTCATTCTTTAAGTATAATAAAGCCAAACTTTTCTATACTGCTTTTAGGATCAGGTTGAACCTAAAGCAGTATAACATGTGTTGAAAAGTTTGGCTTTTTTAGTTTTTATTTTTTTCTCTGTAATCGGCTATCAGGGAATAAAGTTTTTCCATTGCGCAATTTAAACCGCCGGTTTCGTCTATCAGACATTCTTTTACAGCTTCCTCGCCAACCAATATTGTACCCACATCCAAAACAAGCTTACTTGTGTCAAGCATTAACGACTTTAGTCTGTCTTTATCTATTTTTGAGTTTAGGACTATAAAATCAAGCACTCTTTCCTGCATTTTATTAAAATAATCATATGTCTGCTGTGCGCCTACAACCGTTCCGTTTAACCTCACCGGATGAATAGTCATTGTGGCGGAAGGTGCTATAAATGAATAATCAGCAGCGACTGCCAGCGGCACTCCTATAGAATGCCCTCCGCCTATTATCAACGATACTGTGGGCTTACCCAGGTTCGATATTAACTCCGCTATTGCCAGCCCTGCCTCCACATCTCCGCCTACGGTGTTAAGAAGTACAAGCATGCCGTCTATGTCCGGATTATCGGCTGTTATAAATAATTGCGGCACTACATGCTCATATTTCGTTGTCTTATTATTGGGCGGCAGCGTCATATGACCCTCTATTTGTCCTATTATCGTAAGAAACGATATATTTCCTCTTGGGTTTGACCGCGTTTTTGCCGGCATTGCCGGCTGCCCGTATTCCTTCATAGGATCCTGATTTGTGTTTTCATCAGTGCTTGTTTCATTTGTGTTTATTTCTGTATTTATGTCTTCGTTTTTTATGATGTCAAGTATCATACTGCCGCTCCCTGTTAAAAACCTATTTGTTTGGCTAGCGTTTTTAATGTATCTGCAGATTTTCTTAACGCTTCCGTTTCATCATGTGAAAACGGTATTTCAAGTATTAAATCTGCGCCATTGCTGTTTACGATTGTGGGAGCGCTGAGGCATACGTCGTTTATCCCGTACTCGCCTTCTAACAATCCCGATACTGTTAGTATGGAATTTTCATTCCCTATTATACATTCCACAATCCTGCGGACAGAAACTGCTATAGCATAATATGTTGCGCCTTTTTTATTTATTATTTCATATGCTGCGTTTTTAGTCTTTTCATAGAACTCATTTTTGCATATTCTTTTGGGAGAGTCGCAGCGTTTGCATACTTTACAATATTCATCAATGCTTACCCCTGCTATGGTGCTGACGCTCCAAGCCGCTACCTCTGTGTCGCCGTGTTCTCCAATTATATATGTGTGAACATTTCTTGCGTCTATATTTACATGTTCGCCAATAAGGTATTTAAGCCGGGCTGTGTCCAGCACTGTACCAGAGCCGATTACCTTCTTTTTTGAAAACCCTGTAATTTTATACGTCACATATGTTAAAATGTCCACAGGATTGGTTACGACTAGTATTACAGTATCATCTTCGCAGTATTTGAGTGCTTTTTCTAATATATCTCTAAACACGGATGTATTTCTTTTCAACAGGTCTACCCTGCTTTCGCCTGGTTTTTGATTGACTCCTGCGGTAATAATAATCATATCAGAGCCTTTTATATATGAGTAATCATCCCCGCCGTATATTTTAACTGGTGCTACGAAGTTAACGCCGTGGTTCATATCCAGTGCGTCGCCTTCCGCTTTTTCTTTGCTAATATCCAGCAGCACCAGCTCTGATGCAAGCCCGCCGAGCATCAGTGTATATGCTGTAGATGAGCCTACAAACCCTGCTCCTATAACAGTAATTTTTCCTTTGTACATAGTTATCCCTCACTTTTTTATTAGTTTTATTTTTATTAATTTTAATATAGTATCCCAAATAATTCTGATTATATCATGCTAAAGAATCGCTGTTATTTAAGATATACACATAATACCAATAATTATTTAATTGTGACAATCACAGACGACTTTTCTTATGCATAGTATGTATGATGAGTAATTGCGAATAAATGCTGTACTGAAGAATGAAAACATTATCCATTGCCGATCAGTCAAAACGCCCCGTCCAGTGGGGCGGGGCTTCCTTCTGTCAATGAATATGTTTTCGTCCTTCAGTATATTGGCAATTACAAAGGCATTTGGGGGTGTTTTTGTGTTTTTATGTTGTGCGGTCAATGTTGTTTTATTCTGTTCGTATATTGCCGGGAGTAATTCATTCCCAAAACCTCTCTCAGCTGAGGAGGAGCGAAAATTTTTAAACGATTACGCCAAGGGTGATGAAGTTGCCAAGAATATTCTTGTAGAAAGAAACCTAAGACTGGTAGCACATATCGTCAAAAAATATACAAATCATAATAAAGAAAATGAGGATTTAATTTCTGTAGGAACAATCGGGCTTATAAAAGCTATTTCCACCTTCAAACCGGACAAAGGAACTAGGCTTGCCACTTATGCTGCCAGGTGTATAGATAATGCTATCTATTATTGGATGACACAATTGTTGTCCATCACATCCCTTCCCGTTTTTGACGAAAAAATTGTTACCTTGGTTGCATGGGCGAGCAGGCCGCGAATCGTCCGGCCAACCGCTTGAACCTTTTAAGAAAATGTGAACCTTATCATCTTTAACGATTACACATTCTAAAATTCTGCGAAGCAAACGTAGCTTTCCATCATAGTCAACCAGTTTTATTAACCTTGGGAAGTCCATTATGGTTTGCTTTGACTTTTCAATGTCGGCTATCTGTTCATCCTGCGCCTTGTTTTCTTCAAGAATTTTATTTAGCCATTCTTGCTTTTCGCCCTGTTCATTGTCTAATGTTTCAATGTCCGCATAAATAGCTTTCTTAGCGGATTCGGGAGCTGACCGTAGGTTTGCAGTTTGATTCTTTATATCAAGCTCAATTTGCCCTAACCGTTTTCGCAAGTCGTATAATTCTTTATCCATGTCCTTCATTTGCAAGAGCAGGGTATTTTTAGTATTTGAAAATTCTTCATACAACTCATGCTTGCCTTCGCTCAGCTTACATATCTGCTCTATGACAAAGTTATCTAAATCGTAACCCTTTATATTGGGTGAAGTGGCACAATCAGTCTTTTTATTTGTTTTCATGTCACAGACATAACGGAAGCGTAGCGTCCCATCAGGATTACGTCGCCCTGTTTCCGATTTAACATACATCTTGTTTCCACAGTCCGCACACCGAACAAGTCCGGATAAAAGCGCATGGTTTTTCTTTTGGCCGCGCAGAGCTTTCGGTTGCAATGTCAGCAAGAATATTCTGTGCCGTAATCCACTCTGCCCCTGTAAGTAAACCTTTATGCTTCCCTACAGATACAATCCATTCTTTTATGTCACGACGTAGCGTCCTTTGCGTATATATGGGGTCTAATGTTCTTGATTCATCATCTATTTCTTTCGTCTGCTCTGTTTTATTGTACGCCATAACACCGCACACACCGTCAAAATCTTTATCATCTGCCCATATGGGTACATCAAAAGACGCAAAGTAACCCCGCATATCTTCATCTGCGATAGCATATACAGGGTTCAGTAATATGTTTTTGATGGCTTGATTGGTAAACTCTTTCTTCTCAACCGTCCTAAACCCTTCTTCGTTTACCGCCGTTGCTGTTCCAGTTATCGAACTGTTGGTTAGGAACAACTCAAATATTCTTCTAACGGCGCGTTGTTCTTCCGCTACCGGCTCTAAATGGTTAACAGTCGTTTTCTTTCCGTTAACTATCAACTTTTCTTTTTGAGAATAATAGCCAAGAGGACATCTTCCTCCCAGCCAACGCCCTTCTTTTGCAAGTTCATACATATTATCGGTGATACGTTCCGCAATAATGTCACGCTCAAATTCAGCTATGGCACTAAGCAGGAAATCATCATTTTACTTGTGCGTGAACTGGTATCTAGTTCTCTATCGCTGACCGATACAAACGCTATTCCTTTTTGATCCATTTGCTGGACAAGGTTTAATAAATCAATAGTTCGACGGGAGATACGGTCTATCTTGTAACATACTACAGCCTTAATTTTATTGTTCTCAATATCTTTCAACATCATTCTGTATTTGGGTCTATCGGCATAAAAGCCGCTCTTACCCTCATCCTCATAAATCGGGATATCCTTTTCTTCAACGTCAAATTGAGTGCAAGCCAGCGCTATACATTTTTCTTTCTGAATCTCAATACTTTTTCCGGTTTCCGTTATTTTGGATTTCCTTGCGTATACGGCGACCTGCCTGTTATCTATATTAGTTTTCGTTCTTGTTCGTGCCATTTTTTCACCGCCGTGTTGGTTTTTATAATAGGTGAAGCCAGTCCCGCCGCGCATATAGGATTCTTTCCACATAGACGGTCTTTGTGTTCTCATCAATTGTGAAGAATGCTATATAGTTCTTTATGTTCAGTTTCCGATAACCCATATCCGCCAGTTGTTCATCGTCAACTAATGCGTATTTATTCGGCATATGTGAAAGCCCGAAAATAGCTTCTTGTATTGCTTCAATCATTTTATCTGCAACTACAGGATTCAATAATTCAACGGCAATATAATGCCCTATATCCAACAAATCGTTATTGGCTGCTTCAGTTGTACGCGCCTTATATTGTTCCATCGGCTATGGCCTTTCTTACTTCGGCAAAAACTTCTTCTGCCGGACGCGTATGTCCCATTTCCCTTGCCGCCCTGCCTTCAGCTAGCAGACGATAAAGCTCTTCTTTAGAATCTTCCAGATTCGTCTTTTGACTTTTTGTCATTTCCTCGTAAACCTCAATACTCATAACAGCCAAGTCACCCTGTCCGTTTCTTGTAATAAAAACAGGCTCACGACTCTGATGACAGAATGTGGATATTGCGTTGTAGTTGTTTCGTAAATCTGTACTGGATTTTATATTGGGCATAGAATCAACTCCTATTGTTTATTCTAAAGATATTATAACCGAATATCTTTAGTGAATCAATAAATAGTTGAATTATAGGCAAAAAAGCAAATATGGTTGAAAAAGCATATCCGCTTCAATTTATTTATGGTAGCTATAAACCTTCAATTTACTCACGAAATAATCAAGCGTCGTATTCTTGCTAACCTCACCGTCCAGAAGCTACATTTTCTTTATTTTATTGAATATTATTTTGGCGCAAGATATAATATTATTAGATGGACTACTTAAAAAGCGGATTCCATCAAGGAGGTTAGAATATGTCAATGTCTGTAATATCACTAAACGTACCAAAAGAAATATTACTTGACCTGAACACGAACGAAAGCTCTTTCTCTAATTATGTGAAAAGATTCGTCGCCCTTGACTTATATAGAAACCAAAATATATCTTTAGGTTACTGCGCCGAACTTGCTGAAATGCCTAAAGAAGATTTTATTAAATTCCTTGGCTCAAACAAGGTGTCTATTTTTGGGTATGACGACGAACATGAGTTTTTGGAGGAAGTGAATAATGCCTAATGTTATTATAAATTCGACGCCTATTATTTCTCTCTGCATTATCCGCAGGCTTCATCTTCTACAAGACATATATGGGAGCGTAATAATCCCGGAAGCCGTCTTTAAAGAAATAAGCGCAAAATCCGACTCCGTGGCAAAAAGTGAGTTGGATAAGTCGCTTGATTGGATTCAAGTCTGCCCGATAAAAAATGAAATGGCTAAAACATTCTATAAATCTCAACTACATGACGGCGAAGTAGAAGTAATGATTTTAGGCAAAGAGATTGACGCAGAACTCTTAATAATTGACGATAAAAACGCAAAAAAACATGCCAAGTATTTAGGATTTAACGTGACCGGAACGCTTGGCGTATTAATCAAAGCTAAAAAAGACGGCTATATTCAAAGCGTAAAACCAACTTATTTCCGAAAACATTTATATTGATTCAAGGGTCATAAAATATTGCCTGAAAGAAGTTGGCGAATAAAGCGGGTCTGGCTAAATATAAAATGCCATATCCGCTTTGTTGTTTTACTTCCTAATCTATATCCTTCATCAAATCTAAGCACTTGAATCTAAAGAAAAGGTGTTCTTATGACTTACGCGAATATTGTAAGCGGCGTTTTCATTAGCCGCCCCAATCGGTTCATCGCCCATGTAGATATTAATGGGCAGATAGAAACTGCGCATGTTAAAAACACAGGGCGTTGTAAAGAATTGTTGATTCCCGGCGTAACGGTATATTTGGAAACCCATGATAATAAAGTACGTAAAACAAAATATTCCCCTAATTGCCGTACAGAAGGGAAATCTTTTAATCAACATGGATAGCCAAGCTCCTAATCAGGTTTGGCGAGAAGCCCTAACCCATGACATCACCCGGTATTGATAATATAACATTTGTAAAACAGGAAGCTGTTTACGGAAATTCCCGTCTGGATTTTTATGTGGAAGGTCGCGAGAAAGAAAAACGCAAAAGGCTTATATGGAGGTAAAGGGTGTTACACTGGAAGAAGATAGTGTAGCACTTTTCCCGGACGCGCCTACGGAACGGGGCGTAAAACATATCAATGCGCTGATACATGTGGCTTCTTGCGGTTATATCGCTTATATTGTATTCATTGTCCAAATGAAGGGTATCAAATACTTTTTGCCTAAATAATAAAACGCACCCCGCATTCGCAAACGCCCTTCGCGAAGCGGTACAAAAGGGAGTGTGCGTGCATGCATATGACTGCCATGTAACGCTACGTGAAATAGTTATCGGGAATATAATACCCATTGTTTTAGAATGAGTAACAAGTAATAAGGCGTTACAGTCCAATGTCAATATCATTTATGAGATTAGTGAATTTGTCATCCTTCAATAATTCAGCAAAAAATCGTCATCTACATTTTTTTCAATCTCTACCTTTGTAATTTTAATTTCAATACCTTCGTTGATAATTTTTGCGATGACAGAGTTTTCAACGACAAATTTTACTTCAGCATAGCATTCCTTAGCAAAGGTGTCGTAAACTCTGCCGCCGCTCATTGTTCCCATAGCCACGGTATATGGACTGTTTGCTACATATCCGATTTTTCCAATATAAGGCAATTCGGCTATAATGGCTTCCCCATCATAATCATTGTCGGGTTCTTTGACGAGACGAAGCACCGTGCCTATTTTAAATGGCTTTTTTCCGTAATAATGCTTTAACCCTGTTATAGTAATATATTTTTCCATGCCTTGTGTCCCCCTCCGCAACGGATATTTATTCCTTTCAAGAACCATATTAGCCAACTGATATAGCACTTTGATGATAAAGACTATTTTACTGTTTCGACTGCTCCAAATATCCTGTACCAGACCAATACAAGCGAATCGATTGATGGAAATTTGAAATTTTTTCTGAAAAACCTATTTGGATATAATGATTTTACTAATGGTCAAATAGGGATTATTAAACATATACTTAACGGAAACGACACTATTGGGATATTACCAACAGGATCGGGAAAGTCTCTTTGTTATCAAATGGCTTGTCTCTTACAACCGTGTATTAGTTATGTTGTGTGTCCTTTGGTTTCACTAATATCGGATCAAAAACATAATTTAGAATCTGTCTCTAAAATATTATCAAAAAAGACGATATAGAAATAAAAAGGATTGAGAATTAACAAATGAAATATCCAAGTGATATGTCACAAAAGCAATGGAACCAAATAAAACATCTATTTGACAATGAAAAAAGAGGAAGGCATTTACAAAAGCACAGTAAACGAAAACTGGTTAATGCAGTCCTATATATCAACAAAACAGGTTGTCAATGGCGTCAGTTACCACATGACTTCCCAAACTTTAAAACGGTTTTCTCCTTTTTACACTCTCGCAATGGAAAACGGATTATGGGAAAAGATATGCACCATGCTAGTAAAAAATCACGGGTAGCCGCAGGTAGATCCCCTGAGCCAAGCTACGGATTAATAGATTCACGAAGCGTCAAAACCACATCTGCAGCGGAGCAACGAGGTTATGATGGCGGAAAGAAGGTAAAAGGTCGTAAACATCATATAGTGACAGACATACTTGGACATATACTTAATGTAGTAGTACATGCAGCCAACATACATGACACCAAATCAGGCGGTGATGTAGTTCGAGGTGTTCTAAAAAAATATCCCACATTAAAAGGTGTGTGTGGAGACGGTGGATACCGAAAAACTTTTGAAGAAGAAGTTGAGGCGCTCGATCTGACGGTAGATATTTCTGAACGCATTAAGCCGGGTTTCGAAATACTTCCCAAACGGTGGCGAGTAGAACGTACTTTTGCTTGGATGAATGGTTCTCGTCGTCTCTCAAAAGACTACGAAATAACTACAGCATCTGCAGAAAACATGACATTTATCTCTCACATTGCTACTCTTTTGAAACGTTATTAATACAATTTTTTAAAGACAGGTTCTAATAAAGAATACGGTGTTACAGAGAGCGTCTATGAAATACAAGCCGCCGACTATAATTCCAACCGCCGCACATCCAAAAAGAAAGTCCGGGAACGGCAATTACCGGGTGTATCTCCGCTTATATACTCGCGTTTCCTCATGGATTCAGCGGCGTTCCTGTCACTTAACGATATGGGTAAAAATCTTCCGGAGTATGAGGAAATACCCATTCAGCTTCAAATGAATGATGATGTTCGGGAAGAATATCAACGTATCGAAAATCAATTCAAAACAATACTCAAATCTGAAAAATCCATCGCTAAGAAAATTCTTTCTTCTTATCTCGGACTTTTGACCGTTTATCCAGATATGCCATACGACCAAAAGCCCATTATCCATCCCATAAACGGCGAGAATCTTGTCGTTCCGAAAGATACGTCCTGTTTTGAAGAACTGCACGAAAAAGATAAAAATGTATTAGACGTCGTAAAACGCAAGGCCGCCGCAGGAGAGCGTGTTCTTGTTTATACCAGTTGGGTTCGTATTGATACGCAGGAAAAACTTATTAAAGCTCTTTACGGAAAACGGATACCGAGCAAGTATCCTCAATGCTTCCGTACCACCCAACAAGCGTGAGGAGTGGATTGATAAGCAGGTGAAAAACGGCATACAGGTACTAATTACAAATCCAAGTCTTTGCGAAACAGGACTCGACCTTAATGATTTTACCACACTTTATTACTACAACATAGCCTATAACCTGTTTACCCTCCGGCAATCATCCCGGCGTTCATGGCGTATTAATCAGAAAGCTCCTCGGATAGAAGTCTATTTTTCGTATTATGAGGGAACCATGCAGAATCGGGCTATCAAGTTAATGGCGTCCAAATTAGCGGTTGCCGGGATTATCGAAGGCAATCTTTCTGACGAGGGTTTAGCGGCTATGTCCGATTGTGCGGATATGACAACGGCATTGGCTCGTGAATTGACACAAGGGATTAAAAATGAGGTGGAGGATTTAGGCGCTGTGTTCCGTAAAATGGCTATATTAAAGACTGCGGTTGATGTTGACCCACAATCAACGGATGAAATAATTGATATTATTGACGCCGCATTGAAGATATAATTTTGCCGTTCATTCGTGTTTGACAGCATAAACCAATCTGTGCAAAGCACAGAAGAAAAAGAAACATTTTTACCATATGAAGATTTATTTGCGTTTGCGCACCGAAATAGCAAACCTGCTAGAGCGTCAAGAAAGAAAACTGTGGTTATCTGCGAAAATCAACTTACTTTGTTTGATTTATACGATGTAGCTACGGCATGAAGGAAGGAGTGAACCGTTTGTCGGATACCGTATTACAGAGATTCTATAAATTTAAAGAGACGTTTGTAGCGTCTAATTTGCCTAACAGTGTATTGTTGGAATTAATTGAATCCTACATCAAATCAGATGACGAAAATATGGCCGTCGAGGATATCCCAGTCCTTGACGGCCAACTTTCTTTGTTTGATTTAGCCGTTTAAAGAGAGGAGTTGTTTTGTTAATGAAGTTTGAAATTAACCGTCTGGAAATGCTTGAAGCCGCCAAAAATGCGGCTAAAGTTGTTCCGGCAAGAGCATCTGTTGATATTCTTAACGGTGTTTTAGTAGAGGGAAACGATAATACTGCGGAAGTATTTATGACAGCTACCAATTTTGAAACATCTATCCAGTTGAAAACAAAGGCTTCTGTAGAAGAAATCGGCAGTATGCTTGTTAAATCCACGTTACTTGTCGGTATGCTGTCTCTTTTGTCAGGAGAATTTGTTACTTTTCTGCTGATAGACCGGATGTTTTAAGAGTAACGGGCGGTAAATGTGTTTATGAAATAAAATGTCTGCTTGCTCAACACTACCCAAAGCCTGTTATGCCTTTCCCGGAAGATACCGTAAAAGTCTCCTGGTATCTGCTCTCTTGCCCGGCGTACTGTTTTCGCAGTGTCAAAGGAAGAACATAAACCAGTCTTGCAATGCGTTAATGTGAAACTGACCCATAACGCTATCCATGCGGCGGCTGTGATGGAATCAGAATGATACTTATTAAGGATGAAGCCAATCTCCTGATAATCAGGAATTCCTATTACCCGGCCACTCGTTGCAGACATTAGCCGCCATTTCTACAGACGCAGATATTTACGAGGTTGCCGATATGGGCAAGGAAATTGTTTTTGTTAAAGAAAATATGATGTTTACCATGCGTAAAATAGAAAGCTCTTATATTGATACCAATTCGCTTAATTAAATCAGTTAAACCCGTTTATTCGGCGGTTACTGACGCTTATGAAATGAGGAAGGCGCTTGACTTAATAAGCGTTGGTGCAGGCGACCAGCCTGTGAATCTCGTTATGATAAACGGTCAAATCCATTTGAACTGTAATGGTGAAAGCGGCGCGGCTCATTCTGTTGTAACGGCAAAAATATCGACTGAAACGCCGGAAACAGGTTTTTATTATAACACAGCTAAACTTTATAAGTTGTTTCAGATTGTGGATGGCAAAATTAAAACTTGAATTTGACAACAGAGGTACACTGCTCGTTAAAACACGGAATGAAGTTTATTTACAGATAGCTCAAAACAAGCCTGTTATAAAGCCTGTTGAAAAAAATAATCAACAAAGGAAGAAGCGGCATAAAATGCCGCGAAAATCAAAAGATTGGAGGAGATTTATATGCTACGGTATAAAATGCTTGCCATAATAGCGGATGTTAATAATGAAGTTGCGGAGCGTGAGGAACTTATTGAGTGTATCGCCATCGCTCTACTGACAAAGAAAAACCTCTTTATTTTAGGCGATACAGGACAAGCTAAGAGTTTCGCAATAAACGAGTTTCGCAAACGTATAGACGGAGCAAAGCAGTTTGAACGGCTGTTGTCCAAGCAGACGGATGAAGAAGCCTTGTTTGGCCGTATTGATTTAAAAAGCCTGATTGACGGTAATCCTAAAATGATTACCAAGGGCAAAATACCGGATAGCCATTTGTTTTCTGGATGAAATATTCAAGAGCAACGAAAACGTCTTAAATTCATTGCTTACGGCATTAAATGAACGCCGTTATACCAATGAAAGCGAAACAGTTGATATTCCGGTTATATCTTTTATGAGTGCGTCAAATGAAATACCTAATTTCAACGACCCTGCTGAAAAGATATTAAAACCATTGTATGACAGGTTCGAGTTAAAGGTAGTCACACAGTACATAGAGAATCGGTCTGTGCGGTTAAGTATGTTATCACGCAAACAAAGTTTGTCAGGCGGCAAAATTAACGCTTTGAATTACTCTTGATGAACTATACGCCATGCAAAAAGAAACAGCTTTAGTTATTGTGCCTAATCAGATTAACGAGCTTATGGATGATGTTCTTTGTGAACTTAGGCGGCTTGGTATCCATGTTTCAGACAGGAAGTATCTCAATTATTATCCTATCGTACAGGCAAAAGCATGGCTAAATGGACGGAATACCGTTCAATCAGCAGATTTAATGGTTCTTAAAAACTATTTATGGACTGCTGTTGAAGAAATAAGCGTCATCCAACAGGTATTGGAACGGTTCTGTGTAAATCCGTTGCAGGAAAAATTGAAAGAAGTAGAATTATTGGCAAAGGACAGCTATGGCGAATTTTTAAGCAATGTGTCCGGCAATTCCACAAAAGCCCTTATTAAACTACGCGGGGAATTGATACGCTTATACGGTATGTTAATGCAATTTGAATCTGATACGACGGAACCGGATGGGAAAACAGCTATTACCAATACTGTAAATGTCATGAAACTCTTTCTATGAACGCACATGATAAGGTCGGATTTACTTATGCGTCATTATACGAGCTTGAAAAATTACAATGAGGAGGAAACGATTATGTTAAACAAAATTGTTCTTATGGGTAGGCTCACGAAAGACTCCTGAACTTAGAAACACCAATAACGGAACGCCTGTCGCCGGATTTTCGCTGGCGGTGGAACGGAATTATGTGAAAGACGGAAAAACAAGGGAGGTAGATTTCTTTGATATTTTGAAAGGCGGCATTATCAATGTCAGATTTTATTTTGCCGGAGAATATTTCGGCGGCAATCTGTTTCAGCCTGTTTGTTGCATGCTTTTCAGCTTGGCAGAGCCGGGCTGAATTTGTGTCAAAGTATTTTACTAAAGGTCAGCTTGTTTGCGTGGAAGGCCGTCTGCAACGCCGTTCGTGGAATGACAGCGATAATAAGACCCGCTACGCTTATGAGGTTATTGCGGAGTCTGTTCATTTTGCGGGATTCAATAAAAATATTGATATTAACGGACAAGACGATAAATATTCCACTGCCAAATCTTCACTATAGATTTTGTTTTTGACCCATTAGTTATATTTTGCTAAAGGTCAAGGTATGGCAACGGTTCATGGACTGAAATTTAACTTATGTAAAATTCATTTGCACAAAGTTTTGATTTGACGGATGTATTTTCATTTCCTCAAATTTGTACAGATAAAAATATATTTGAAAGAGGTGAATAAAATGGCAGACGAAAAAGCGAAATCAAAAGACAGCAAAAAGCAAGCTATGACAGACACAACAGAAGACATGAAGCGCAATATGCCGAAAAAGGACTTATCCGCAAGTATAGCGCAGAAACAATAATGTATCAATCACAGATATTGCTCCGGGGAGTATTTATATTTCCCGGAGCAATTTTTATGTAGGAGGTTTTGTTCCTTATGAAAAAAAATATTTTTAAAACACTGGATGATTTTCGCAATTCCAGTCTTTTTAGCAGGCTTGTTGAAAGCAGTGATAAATCTAATACGAGAGTATTACGTTCTACTCGTCTTGAAAATATGATTTATAATGACTTACGGGGGCAGGATAATTCCCGGTTAAACGAGATTGAATCCTCCGGTGCTGAAAAATTGATACGTTCCCATCGCTTATCCATGATACATTCCAATCACTGTACAGCTTGAACCCACGGCGCAATGACACGGATACACTTACGACCAATGCTCGCAAATTCAACGCCGAGATAATTGACCATGTTATGACTTCAGGACGAATACCCTACGCTTAAATCGCTCTGTGAAGGAAGAGAGCTTCCGGCTTATGAAGCTGTCAGCGAGTTTTCAGAGCAAATATTTGAAAAGTTGGACGAACTTCTTGAAACAGCAGGCGGCGATAAGAATGCTCTCAATGTTCTGAATAAACTTGAACGTCAACAGGAAGAAATAAAAGAGAAGATTTTTAAATCATTGGAGCATTTGAGGTGACGGTACGCCTGATAAACAGGAAGAAAAGAGGTTCTGGATTTGGCCGCCAAAGCTGAAAGCAAGGAGCGGCAAATTGAACGGCTATCCGAAATGATTAACCAGAACATGCGAAAAAATAAAGACACTATTCAATCCGCTAGTTATATCCGCACTTGTTTCGGCAAAAGATAAAGCGCAGGAAACATCTGATATTCTTTTATCATGGGGCAATAACGCCGCTAATCCGGAAGCATTGAAACAAAATAAAGAATTACTGCGTCGGGTTCATGGTTCTCAAAAGTTGAAAGATATAGCAAAGTATCTCGGCAGATACAGGGAGATTCTTGATAATGCCCGAAAGAACAGTTATACATATGGGCGCGGCGATAAATATGATATTTGTCTCGGTAATGATTTTAGCCGGGCGGTATCATCAGAATACGCTTACTTGGCTTTGCCTGAAACGGTGCCGCTATTTATTCAAAAGGTTCAGCGTAAAACACTGAAACAGTATCGTAAGCGTGAGCGCGTTTCTAAAGGTTATGGAGATATTGTGGTCTGCGTTGATGAATCATCTTCTATGAAAGGCGATTCTATTGCATGGGCGAAGGCTGTTGCTCTCGTATTGATGGAATATGCCATGCAGAATGGCAGAAGTTGCGGCATTATCCGTTTTTCTTCAAAAGGTTCAATACAGGAGCATATATTTCAAAATGGAAATTACAATGTTGATGATATTTTGCTTTTTGCCGAATCATTTCTTGGCGGCGGCACGAATTTTGAGGAACCGCTTACAAAAGGCATTGAACTTATTGAACATAACCACTTTCAAAATGCCGACATTGTATTCCTGACCGATGGGGAGTGTGCTATAAGTGAAGAATTTGCCGCTTTTTCCGAAATAAAAGCAAACAGCTTAATTTTACTGTTACCGGGATTGTCATGGATTCTGATTCACCCGGCATGACATTTAGCCTTACGCCATTCTGCAACAAAGTATATAGATTAAGCGAAATTTCTTGCAATGACATTGTAGCAGATATTATAATGAATATAGGATAGGGTTAGTGATAAATCTGGATGTTAAAATCTCTAAAAACACAAACGATATTATTCAAAAATACGCAAGCGGCACCAGCGGATTAAAGACGCTACACTGGAATTTTACGGAATAAAAACGGCGAAAATAAAGGAATTGATAAATATTGAGTTGCCTGTTTTGGAATTAGGGAATCAAGTGCCGACTTTGCATTTCTTTTGGAAGACAATAGCTATTTGCATTTTGAGTTTCAGACAGGGCATAATAAAAATGATTTAATTCGTTTTGCCCATTATGATTTACGCTTATATGAGCGTGACAGACGCGATATAAACACAGTAATCATTTATACGGCTGATGTGAGGGAAGCGCCTGCTGTATTAAAAATCGGCTCTCTGATATACAATCCTGACAAGATAATGATGGGCGAGTATGACGGAGACGCTATTTATAACGAATTGGATTCTAAAATTAAAACAGGTTCCGTTCTTACGGATGTGGATATACTTAAATTGATTTTCTTGCCGCTTATGCGGAATACATACGCCACGGAACGAATTGGCCGTTAATTCAATAAAACTGGCTCAAAATATACCAGACACAACAAAACGTAACGCTTGTATTGCGGCGGCTTTTGCTTTTGCTTATCGGTATCTGGAAGGAGATAAATTAGAAAAATTAGTGGAGGTGTTAAAATGACGGATTTAGCTACTATGCTTGTGGAGGACGCTGTTAAAGACGCTAAAAAGGATGAAAAGATAGATATAGCCAAAAAGCTACTGAAACGTGGTATATCTGTTGAAGCCATTGCAGAGGATACCGGACTTGATGAATCCACGATTAGAAAATTACAAGCAGAATTGAATCAGGAATCAGCATGATAAATCGGCAAAGCCGATAATAAATAAAATAATATCTGGCAAACATGGCCGCGCTACTGTCTTTAATGACAATGGCGCGGTCTTTTTGTTGTGTAAAAAATAGGAGGAAGAAAGATGAACGAACAAAAAGAAAAGGAATTAACAGATCTTCGGCAGTGACCCGGTAAACGATGATTTTGACCCATTTGCGTCAGATGATGATTTTGGAGGATGAAATCAAAGCTTGATAACGCCGGCACAGCAACCGAATCGCAGAAAGAAGAAACATCTCCCGCAACGAGCAATCCATTGGCAAAAGCAATAAACAAAGCCGAGGATAAAGACGCTGAACAGGCACAACAAGGTTTTTTATGAAAAATCACCTATATTTGAATACGCCGGAGCCACAGAAAATATCGACGATACCGCTAAGACCTTTGATGAACTTAGAATTGAGAAATCCACCGATTTTCCGGAATTGGAGGATGGCAAGCGCGTTTCTTGGACTGTGGAATATGGCAAAATTTCAAAACCTGTTTCTGACCCCAAAGCCGTAACCATCGGCAAAATAAAATCAGAAATAGAAACATCTAAAGAATTTCTGGACAATTTGAAAAAGGTGAAAGACAAAAATCCGGTCTTGCAAGGTTAAACCCCGTGTTACCGCACAGAGCAAAGGTACAGCGGCGGCTTACAAAGGCGTTTTTACCAGCATGGAGGACGCTGAAACAGCAGGTAAGGTTATTTCTATCGTTCCTGCCAAAGACGGCAAGGTATACGAGATACGCAATACAGAGATGGGGAAGTTTATCACGCCAAGTTTCGGACTGTGATATGCTTTCTGATGTAAAAGCCGGGTTTATCCCGGCTCTGTCGTTCATACCAATGTATATGATGATGGAGATTGTTGCATTCTTCCGCTACTACATGCATAACGGCATTGATAAGAAGTTCTTGTAAATGTTTATTGGGATAAACTTGGCAAGATATTCTTCATAGATGTTCCGGAACAAACAGTTTCAAAAATCCGTTGACAGCCGGATTAACGATAATTATACCGACGACCGCTATATCCATTACATGGACATTCATTCGCACAATAGTATGCGTGCATTTTTCTCGGCAGTTGATGATAAAGACGAAAAAGCTACGAGACTTTATACGGTAATCGGAAATCTGCATGAATACTTCCCCGATATCAAGACGCGTATCTCTAACGGCGGTAAATTCTTGGAAATAGACCCTGCAGAAGTCTTTGAGCTTGTTGCTCTCCCGTTCCCGAATGAATGGAAAGACAATGTACATTTCAGAGCTTCGCACAACGATGATGATAAAGATAATTACATTTATAAACCCTTGCGGGATATGTATACGAAAGCCGGTGATGACGAATGAAATTCGCTTTGGATAAACCTGTAAAAATTATTATGCTTGGCGCAGGCGGGACGGGTGCGTATATAGCGCCGCATTTATACAGATTATTACATACACTCAACCGCCCTGTAAAAATCATAATTGCCGATGGGGATATTGTAGAAAATAAAAACCTCATTAGACAGAATTTTATATCCGCCGACATCGGCAAGAACAAGGCACAAGTATTGGCCGAACGGTATGCGTCGGCTTTTGGCATGGAAACACTATACATTCCCGAATTTATAGAGAGTGAGGATAAACTTGCTGAACTTGTTAAATCAGACAGCTATCCGGCAGGGTCTTTCTCCTATCAAACGTATTGAAGGTATATCTATTCTAATCGGCGCGGTAGATAATAACCGGAGCCGTCAATTATGCCACAAAGTATTTAAGAATGCCGAAAATCTCATTTATATCGACAGTGGCAACGGAGCATACCGGACAGGTTGTATGCGGCATTCGGCGCAAAGGGCGAACGTATTACAGACCTATCGGAGACATTTTCCCGGATGTACTGGAAGATACAGACAAATTCCCTACAGAACTATCCTGCGCGGAAGCGGCTATATCAGCTCCGCAAAGTATCGTGGCAAATATCATGGCGGCTACAGCAGTTGTGTCCTATGTTTATAATATTCTGGTTCTTGGAAGTATTGAGGTTCGGAGCGTTACTTTTTCAACGAAAAACCGTGAATCTGAAACCCATTATAACAGAAAAACGAAAAAAAAAGGCGGCGTAAATTATTCTATAAAATCACAGAAAGATATCCCGGCTTTATCGCAGGACTTTACATCACAAGATCAATGGAGCAAGAAAGAATTTTTATCGAAGTCGGCGGCATTCCTTCGAGCATTGCAGCGAATACAAAGCGAAAGTAACAACAATATTAAGGCGGTATTGCCGTTTCGGATAATGGGGATGTGGAACGGTGACTTTTCAAATATCACAACCGATATTTGGGACTTATTCATTTTTGTACCGCAAATTACGGGAATGAAGGATTATCACGGTGGCAATCCAATGGCAAAAAGATTATGATGAAAACTCCTCGATACGCTCATGGTTCTTTAAGAATACCTACGGAGGTTGATAAATGTGCCGCATGATAATCAAACCTATTATGCCTCTCGTTGAAACTGGATGAAGCCGCAAGGGGTATTACTCAAGCAATAAACGAAATGCCGCTCTTGCGAGCTAAATTAGAAAAATATAAGGACGTAAAATCTAAAGCTCGTGAGGTTTACGAAGATTTACAACGACATAAGGATAAAATCCTTGAATCCATGAATATTTCAAGCCTTTGTCGAGCCTTCTCTTCTAGAAATGGAATTACCAGACCTTGCGGATTATACCGCAAAACTAAACCAATCTATCAAATCTTTTAATCTTCTGACGCCGGACTATCAAAAGCTCTGTGCAGTGTTAGAGGATTATATTTCAAAACTTCCCACAACCAATAAAACAACAAACGCCGCTATTATCGGCAGATTGATGAACAACGTCAAAATGGGATATTACCCCACGGAATCAGGAGCATATAAAGCATATTGTCAGAGGAATTGAGTTTCCTGAAGGCGTAACAACGAAACCTTGTTGACCCCTGTTGTTGCGGTTGCGGTCTTGCTTTACGAGCATTGGCGCAGGGTAATAACTGCTATACCTACGGTGTGGAGCTTGACAGTTTCCGCGCCGAGGAAGCACTTACACGACTACACAGGGTAGCCTTTGGCAGTTATTTTCATTCCCGTGTCAGCCATGAAGCATTTCATGTGATGTTGTTAAACCCGCCATATCTGTCAGTTATGACAGAGGGCGGTAACAATACTCGGAGCGAGAAGCGATTTCTGGTAGATACGATATGCCATCTGATGTACGGCGGTCTGTTGATATATATTATCCCGTATTATCGTCTAACACCGGATATTTGCCGTGTTTTGGCAGATAACTTTGATGATTTGTCTATATGGCGTTTATGGATGACGAGTTTAAACGATTTAAGCAGATAGCCATTATGGGTATCCGCAAAAAGCGAAGTGACTGCTCTGACATGGTTTCAATCCCTTATCCGCTTGCGCTTACGCCGGACAAGCTACCGGAATTAATAACCTTGCCGGAAAATCGTTACCAGATACCTGCAATACCTAAAAAGGTTGAACTATTCAAAGGTGCGGAGTTCAATGTCGCAGAGCTTGCGGAACAGCTAAAGAGGTCTACGAGCTTCTCACGGCTGTTCGAGAAGAATAAACTCGACAATATCGTTAAGCGTCCGTTGTTGCCATTGAATATAAGTCAGGTGGGCTTGATAGGCGGCTCCGGATTAATTAACGGTTTAGTTGAATGTGATACGCCGCATATTATTAAAGGTCGCATTGTTAAGGAAAATAACACTACGGCAGAGGAAAATACCAACAGCCGGGGCGAGGTTATGTCTACAACGGTATATGAAACAAGGACAAATAAAATGATTTTCAATATTCTTACGCCAGAAGGCTTTAAATCATTGTCATGATGGAGGACGAGGATATGACTGCTATTGCAAATAAAAAAAATTTCTTGCCTGTTGGTCGAGTTGTAGTTACGGCTTGTGCCAATGAGGTTTTAATGCATGAGGACATAATTGACG
Source organism: Holotrichia oblita (assembly GCA_023690525.1). Classification (NCBI taxonomy): domain Eukaryota; kingdom Metazoa; phylum Arthropoda; class Insecta; order Coleoptera; family Scarabaeidae; genus Holotrichia; species Holotrichia oblita. The sequence goes on along the minus strand of JALQSN010000422.1, from coordinate 16,682 downwards.
CTCTTAACCGTCATCAAATTGGCGATTGGGGCGAAGTCTGCAAAGCAGACTGGAAAGCAAATGATAATGCGCGTAAATACGGCGAACGTATTCTATCGTCATATACGAGTACCTTCGGTGATAAGTTTTGGATTATTACCGAAGCTGATAGGTCATATACGACGATTCTATTGCCGAGCGATTATTGAACTAATAAAAATTAGAAATGGGGAAGAAAGATGATTACAGTAAATGTAAAGCAATTATTTGAAGCTATTGAAGAAGCGGATGTATTCAGTCTGCCCGTTTTCCGTATATCTTATAATAGTCCAAGCACTTTGAGTTCGTCCCACGTATTTCGGTCAACAACGTGTTTTCCATGCTCCCATCGCTCGATAGCTCGGCGAGTAACCCCAAGCATTTCTCCAAGTTGCCGTTGAAGCAATTTGTTCTCAGTTCGTATTTCCTTTATCCGTTTTGTATACGGATAATCTAAGAACCTATAATAATCGTCATAGAGCTTGTCCGCTTCAATGTCAAGCGCAATGGCGATTTTTTTCAAATCTTCCAAGAGTGGTTCTGTCTGGTTATTTTCGTAGTATATAATTGCGAAGCGGCTCATACCGATAAGCTCTGCCAGCATGTCGCCAGTTAAGTTCCTTCTCTGTCGGAAAAACCGAATACGCTCCGCAACAGTAGCGTTGTCATTTAAGATAAAAATATCGCAGACCATGTGATACAGTATTTTGCGGTAGAAATTCAGGACAACAGATGTGTCATGTAATCCTATGTAGATAATGCTATAGTTAATAAAAGGTAACATCTTTTCATCGGGTGAACAGGCAAAAATCTCATTAAGACTTTCCCCGTTTTTTCTATTCACCCAATAGAAAAATATGCGCATTTTCCACACCCCATATGATACGCTCAATCGTTGCCTTTAAAAGCTCTCTTTTTTCGACAACCGTAGCCGTCAGCACGGTATCCTTTAATTTTTTCAATGTATCTTCAATGGCTTTCGTCTGGCTTTCATAATCAGTGTAAATGGCATTGCTAAGGGCTTGTTTTTTCTATCTCTATTTTCAGTCTTTCGCATTGCTCCGCTAAATCGTTTACCTTTGTTCTTACTTATTCTACAAAAACATCGTGTGTGACACCTTTAGCAAGCGCTTCAATTAGATTGCTAATCTCTTTTTGTTTTGCTTCTAATATTACAGTGGTAATTATAAACAATTCCATGTAATCCATTGTTGATTTTAAATTTACATAATGATTTTAAGCCATTTATTGATTGCTTGATGGGCATAATTTACTGTGATTTACATTGAAAATTAGCCAGAAATACAACTTACCACTGTAATACTAGCGAGAGCATCCGGTCTAACCTTTGGCGTTTGGACTCTTTTGTGGCACAAGACACCATAAGTAAAATCACAAAAAACACTACGGTCAAAATACGCAACAGTAGTGCCTTGTAGTAACGGTGCTGTTTAACACCATAATGGAATCAAGCAGCGATTTGATTGTAGACCCGTACCTTAATTTTTTAAGGTCGAAACCCTAGTATACGGACAAAACTTCATGCAAATTAACAAAACTACTGTAGAATTGCAAAAACTCATATAAAATTTACAAAGCTGCCAGATAACTTAATTTTACCTAAACACTAATTATGCTTGACAAATTCAACATCACAAGATAAGCTAATTGTATAATTAGTAATTATAGAGATAGTAATTTGCGGATAGTAATTTAATTATGGAGGTGCGCAATGTTTGTAGGTAGAAAATCTGAGCTTGACAGCTTGAATAAGCATTATGGTAAAGATAAGTTCCAGTTTGCTGTGTTTTACGGACGGCGGCGTGTAGGCAAGACAACATTGATTAATGAGTTTTGCAAGAATAAAAAATCCATTTACTTTGTTGCAGTGGAATCAACGATAAAAGAAAATTTGGAAATTTTATCACAGCAAATTTACAGCGTAATAGCGCCAAATGCGCCTCCTAATCCCTTCCCTTCCTTTCGAGAAGCAGTAGATTACATTTTTGAGTACGCTAAACATGAACGTGTAATTTTTGTAATAGACGAATACCCATATCTGGCAGAGAGTAGTAAGTCAGTTTCTTCTATTTTGCAAGCGGCGATTGACAAATATCAAAGTGACAGTATGCTGTTTCTGATTCTGTGCGGCTCGTCCATGTCATTTATGGAAAATCAAGTTTTAGGCTACAAAAGTCCGCTTTATGGTCGTAGAACGGCGCAATATAAGATTTTGCCATTTGACTATTTTGAGTGCGCTGGTATGTTGCATGGATTCAGTGATGAGGAAAAAATCGTTTTGTATGGGATAACCGGTGGGATACCGGAATATGCTTCACGCATTGACAATGGTATCTCTGTTCAGGAAAACGTTCGGGAATTATTCTTTGACCCATCGGGGCGCTTATTTGAGGAACCTTCAAACTTATTAAAGCAGGAACTAAAAATGCCTCAGACATACAATGGCATCATAACTGCCATCGCAACAGGAAGCAGCCGCTTGAATGAAATCGCTACTAAAACAGACATAGAAACCAGTCAGTGCAGCAATATGTTAAATACATTGATTGGGCTTGGTTTAGTTCGGAAAGAATATCCTGTTACAGCACAAAATTCTCGAAAAACCATCTACGTTTTAGAGGATCAAATGTTCAAGTTCTGGTATCGGTTTGTCCTGCCGAATGTCAGTCAGATTACAGCCGGATTTGGTGAAACTGCTTGTGCTAAAGTGTTTGGTGAGCAACTTAGTGCTTATACAGGATATGTTTTTGAAGAATGTGCCCGCCAGTATATGTGGCGTGCACTTGCAAATGACATGTTACCTGTATCTTTTCAAAAAATAGGTAGGTGGTGGGGCAATAATCCGGCTGAGCGGTGTGAGGAGGAAATTGACTTTATCGCTTATTCTGACACAGATGCCATATTCGGAGAATGCAAATGGCGAAATGAGAGACTTGCTGAGGATGTTTTAGATAATTTGATTCGCAAGTCACAGCTACATCCTAATTTTACCGGAAAATTTTATGCTTTGTTTTCAAAATCCGGATTTACGGACGCTCTGACCAACCGAACTAAAAAAGAGGGAAATATTTTGTTAGTTAGATCGGAGGATATGTTTAAGTAACATGCAACATCGAAAGATGAATATTGTATTAAAATGCGTTTAGGCTAATTAGTTTGAACGCGTTTTTTTATAAAATGAAACAGCATCAAATATAAACAAAAAAATACAGCGCCTATAAAAATAAAAAAAGCGATGTAAGCTGTATTAAAAATACAGGAGGTCGCAGAGAGGTGTTGGATTTGGAAAAACAAATATATGTGTCGGGCTTAAGCCGATATGAAGGTCTGAGTTTGCGAGAGATAGAAAAAAGAAGTGGGCATAACTTTAGGACGGTGAAGAAGTACGTAGAGAAGGAAGACTGGAACGAAGGCAAAAAGCCCCGTAAGAAACGGATTAAAGGTCTTGAGCCGTTGAAAGCGACTATAGATGGGTGGATAACGGAGGATCTAAACCGAAGCCGCAAATATCGGAGAACAGGAATGAAAATATACAATGATTTGTGTGTCGATGGAGAATTAAGCAAACAACTGACAGTTGGCAAGCAAAGCGTACTGAACTATGTAAGCAAGCGCAAAAAGGAGTTAAACAAAAAAACGTACAAAACAGCCATGTTCGGACTTCACGCCATCAGCGGAGCACAAGTAGATTTTGGCAAAGTCTTGATAATCACAGTCGATGGATCGGAGGAAACTTGGAGTGAGTTAATCGTATCATTTCCGAGGAGTAACGCAGGTTTTGCGCAAATATGCAGATATGAAACAAAGGAATGCCTGTGTGAGGCACTTCAGAAAATATTCGAGTTCATTGGTGGTGTACCGCCAAGGATTCTGTTTGATAACATGTCGAGTGAGGTAGTACACATAGAAGAACATGGTAATCGCAAGCTGACAGAAATGTTCATGCGTTTGGCCATGCACCATGGATTTAAATCGGAGTTTTGCAACCCGGATTCCCCGCAAGAGAAAGGTAACGTAGAAGTGAAGGTGGGCTACATCCGCAGAAACTACCTACTACCGCCGCCAGTGATAAAAAGTGATGAAGACTTGCAAAGCCTGAACCAAAAGCTGTTGGAAGACTGCATGAAGGATCTAAACCGTGAGCATTACATGAAACAGGAAGAGATGTCAAAGTTATTTTCCGAAGAAGTAAAGGCTTTGATTCCTTTGCCGCGTGAGAAGTTGAGGGTGTTTAACCTTGAAAAAGCAAAGACAGACGGTTACAGCTTCGTCCGTTATGATAACAATCGATACTCTACATCGCCTGAATATCCCGAATGCGAAGTATGGCTTGAAGTCGCACTTCCAAGATAAGGATTCTAAATGAAAACTACGAAGAGATAGCGCTGCACAGGCGCAAATACGCACCGGAGATAATGCCTGTAATCGACTTTGAAAACTATGTGGGCACACTTGCCCGTAAACCAAGGGCATTTCTAAGTTCGCCATACTTTTCAACCATGCCGGCATCCGTTGAGGAGCATTTGAAAAAATGTACATATCCTGAGCTAAAGAAGATGCTTATAACGTTAGTGCCAATAATCAGGGATGGCAAAATAGGTGATGCGGCGGCAGTATTGGAACTTGCCACAATACGGAACACAGAGGACTTCATTGCCGCTTACAAAGCTCTAACGGAAGACCCAAAACAACCTGAATCAATAAGTACCGCATCAACACCACAACAGCAACCGTATCTGCCCAAACTTGACCCGTACAGTGCGCTGATGGGCGGCAAGGCGGTGAGTTTACTAGAATTGTTCACGAAAGAGCTTGCAGACAGGGACATAAAACGCCGGAACTCCTATATCAAACAGGCTAACTTTGATATTGAAAAGACTTTTGAGAAGTATACTTTTGAAGATATCAAGTTCCCTAAAACCCTAACCCATGATGATATAAAAGAAGTTACGTTTATCCCTAAACAGGAAAATTTGATACTTTACGGCAACGTGGGGGCTGGCAAGACGCATCTTGCTATAGTAATGGGTATGGCCGCCTGCAATCTCGGGTATAAAACCCGGTTTTGGCGAACCCCGTGTTGGTTAATACCCTGACCGAAGCCAAGTCGCAAGGCGTTTTATCACGCTTTATGAAACAGTTTGAAAAACTGGACTTGCTTATTTGTGATGAGTGGGGCTATGTCCCTATAGATTCTGATGGCGCAAAGCTGCTCTTTCAAGTGGTGTCTGAATGTTATGAGTGCAAATCAATAATTATCACTACTAACTTGGAGTTTGCCCGTTGGAATGACATCTTCACCGATACTAAGATTACCGCCGCTTTGTTAGACCGTGTCATCCATCATTCTCATCTGCTGGACTACACAGAGCGAAAATCTCGGCGGTTGCACGATGCACTGCTTAATATTTCCGAGTAATGAATAAAGGAAAACTGCATAATTAAGGGCTTTGTGAAGAAGTACGCTTCACAAAGCCACGGCAAAAATTTCTGTGCAAATTTCCGCAGCGTCAAGGTCAGGTAGTATTTTCTTGCACGATGAAACTATGTAATAAAATCTCCTCCTTACCCTTGACACTGCTATGTTCATGGATTTAGTTGCCATAATTTGGATGCTTGGTACTGTAAAAATATCTTTATATTTGCTGTACTTTTATATTGACAAAAACAGCTTGGCAGCAAGCGGCAGTCAGCCCGTCTGTGTTAGGGCTTGATGTTATGATAAGATACATTTATTCCACTCCTACTTGAAATCATCCAGTTTACACCGAATTTATCTTCTAAAGAGCCAAACAATTCACTCCAAAATGTTTTTTTAAGTTCCATAGTAACCTTGCCGCCTTCTTTTAGCGCATTGAATGCAGATTCTACACTAATAGACATGCCGTTACCAAAGGCAGACGGAATACTTGGCGGCACATCCGCAAGATAAACGGTGTAGTCTTTGCGGTTGGTAAGGCAAGCGTGCATTACGAAATTTTCTGTCCCCGGTTTATAAGAGTATAATGAGAAATTCAATCTCTTGTGTAAAATGCCACTAATATGGATTAAATAAGGCGTTATGCTGCGTTTCCCACTCAGCAATTTCTTGCTTTAGTTTTGTTAATCAATGATCATGCTTTATAGTAGGATACATTTCATTTTTTGCTAAAATACCCTTCTATTTTATCTAGTAATAAGGTTTTTTCGATGGGCTTTAACATATATCCTATCACTCCAAGCTCTTTTGCTGCAATAACATAATCTCGTAATGCTTGGCCGGTGAGAAATAAAATAGGTGCATTTTTGAATTTATCTTCATTCTTTATTATTTTTGCCAATTCAAAACCGTTCATAATCGGCATTTCAATGTCAAGCAAAAAGAAATCCGGAGAATACTTATTAATAATCTTTATTGCTTCCTTGCCGCTTGTCACGGCAATAACCTTGTATTTGCTTTCGAGTGTATTTGAAATAACAGTCAAAACAACAGAACTGTCATCAACAGCTAAAATCACCGGCTTTTCCGTGTTTGACATTGTTTCACCGGACGCAGACTCCGCATCCGAGGGAAACCCATCAGAGTCTTGCGTACGAGCGGACACAATATGGTTCGATGCAATTTCCAATGCGGCAAAAAATATCTTTAGGCCGTCCGATAATGATTTATCACTTTTATTATTAATTGCTTCTTTCAAATCATTTAATTTAGAGGCGATAACTGTCATTTCAAGCTGTGTAATAATACTTTCAACGACTTTCATCTCTGCAAAAAAAGTTTTCACGGGCTTCATCACTGAACACAACCACTGTTGGATTATACGAATGCAAATAATTGTGCCATGTTTCCGTAAAATGGGTCAACTTATCAAAATAATCCTGCTCGCTGTTAAAGTTTTTAACAGCATTCTTCGAGTCAAATTCATCAAATTCCGATAGGTTAGCCAAATCATATTTGATATTAGGCATATGGCGCAAAACTCCTTCGTATTTCAGTTAACCTTGTTTTTTACTATTTGCTCATCACTGTAATTATTTTACCTTAAATCTATATTTAGATCCTATTCAATACCTTACAATTTCGCTTACATATAAATTACAGAATATAGCCCCAAATGGCTTTCCAGCCGAAATACCCATTATCTATGTAATTGGTAATTGAGAAACTTTAAAATACTTAGTCACGATAAGTAAACGAACAATCAATAATGCAATATCACACTCTTTCGATAAATCATATTAATTGCTCAACATATCTTGTACGGTTATCTCAATTTGTTTGTCGTAAATAATTTCATCATGAATGGTACATTCATTAACAAGCAAAGTCAACATCTGTGTTATAGAATTGAAATTTAAAACCTTAGAAAAATATTCCGCTACTTCATTCAAGTGTTTCGTTATTTTGATATATACATTGCCATTAGAAACATTTTTTAACTTTCTAATAATGCGGCATCTTGCCAATCGTATGATTTAACGGTCATATAATAAAAAATAGGAATCCAATTTCTCACACTGCTTTCTCTTAAACTAAAATTAATAGCAGATTTTGATACCATTTTATCTACTGTGCTACCATTTATCAGCTCAAGTAGCTTTTTAAATGAAGGCATTGCATTCCGCTTAATATGCATTTGTTACATCATAAGAAACTCTGATCATAGATTCCAACCGAGTGCGGACAACATCTAAATTGTTTTTTGAAACTATTTGATGCTTACAAAGCAGATGCCCGAATTCATGAAAAATGATAAATAAATGTTGAACAGCCGAATATCGTTTTGCCTTTTGTAACATATTTTCGGAAATATTATCCCTAGTTACATATGAAAAACACAAATAATTCTTAATCATTGCCACCGTTTCTCTAATATTTCCTGCGCAAAAGAATGTGTTAGCCATCAATTTGCAAGTGTATTTTCTATAGTCTTCAAAAACAGCGTTATGTAAGTAAAACAGATTCAGGGCGTTTAATGTTTCTTTCATCGAATGATCATAGATAATCCCTTAAACAAAATCACACAAAAGGCTTTTGCACTCATGTCAATGCCGTAGAAGTCCCAAATGGAGATATATCGCTCCTGTTTGCTCCATTTGCTCCTTAACTCCTTTTTGTTATTCCGACGATAGCACACTGGTTTCCGATGTTGCGGCAACCGGGCTGTCGCTCACAGGCGTTTCGTATACTTGTCCAGATTGACTTATTTGTACGCTTGATTCATCTCCCGATTCATCGTCCTTAGAAAGACGTTTATGCTTTTGGGGGTCGTCGTTGTGCATTTTCATTGATGTAGCCTGCATATACAGACCGGGGTCATTCTTAATCAGATAACCGTGGTCTTCTTTAGGTACTATGTCGCCTTTCATAATTCGCCGGGCTATTTCTTGGCATTTCAAGCGTATCTTACTTGCTTCTGCTTCGGCTTTTAGTTGCTCATTTGAACTTTTTAGTTGCTCTCGAAACTGCTCAATGTCGAAAAATAAATTATTGGATTTTTCAACTTTTGCTTCCCTTCTGCCGATATTTCAACAGTATCTTTTACAACAGCTTCTATGTCAGATGTTTTTCTCGTTGCGGATTTATCGTTTCTTGTTTTACGCTTCTATTTGAAATCGGAATATATCCTCCGGCTTTTGTTATATCCATACCGGCACCCCCAATCTTTACGCTATACCTATTACTGTATATGTCGGCTGAAACGAGTAAATTTCTAAGTAAAATTAACCATTTCGTTAAATCTCATTTTACCGGATATAACCCATAAGAAAAAAATCGCTCACAAAGTGAGCGGAAAACAATGCATTTATCAATTATAATATATCTAAAATATAGCCAAACTGTTTCTGATGATTGCAAGCGTTTCAAGAGCTTGATCAAATTCAAATTCTTCTATTTGCTTAATCAAAGTACCGGTTTGCGGAATTGCCTTCAATTCCTCAAGCAATTCTATACAATCAGCATCGTATGATTCAAGGAGCGATTCCAGTTTTGTAAATAATTCTATAGCCTCGGCTTCATTAAAGTTTGTTGGCTCTGCCGATGGAATTTCAATTTCATCTAACAATGGCGTAAGTTCGTCAATTGCAGTGTTAAGCTCATGCTCCAGTGTACTCATCTGCTCTGCCGTATATTCTGATTTTCCGTTTTTAAGTGAATGTTCTATGATACCTGCTGATTCCTGTAGTGAAGTTCTTCCCATCATTCCCGCCAAGCCCTTTAATGTATGCGCAATCCTGTGTGCGAGCTTTATATCGCCTGCGTTTATAGCATCGTTAATATCCTTAAACGTAGACTTGTTGTCTCTTACGAAATCTGTCAACATCCGCTTATGCCTTTTTGCATCAGCTTCGTTTTGTTCGTTTTTATCCACCTTTTCTTTAACTATAGGAGTAAAGTATTTATACAGACATGTCCATAGCTCTTTCGTTGTGAAAGGCTTCGCAACATAATCAGGCATATTGTTTTCTCTGTATTGCTCTTTATCTGTTACCATTATATTTGCGGTCAACGCAACAACAGGGGTTTTATTGCCCATTTCATACAGTTTTTTTGCTGCTTCTAGCCCGTCCATCACAGGCATGTGTATGTCCATGAATATCAGGTCAAAGGGCTTCTCACCGTTATCCATCCTGCGCTTAACCATATCAACTCCGTCCCGCCCATTTCCGGCAATTACGGCGTCTAACCCCACTCTTGCAAGATGATCCAATAAAACCTTTTGGTTTATCTCATTATCCTCACAAATTAGTACAATGCCGCTAAATACCGGCTTTTCAAATTCATTGAACACAATTTCGTTTTCCTCAATATCCACAGTCGAATCTATCATCTGAAACGTTAGCTCAAAACCAAACTTACTGCCTAAACCGGGCATGCTTTCTACCGTCAGTTTGCCGCCCATCAGTTCAATAATATTTTTAACGATTGAAAGTCCAAGACCCGTACCGCCATAATTGCGTGTTATTGAAGCATCAGCCTGCGTAAACGGTTCAAATATCCTGCCAATTTGTTCCTTCGACATTCCTATTCCACTGTCTTTCACTTCAAAACACATCGACACACTGTTGTCAGTTGACGTTTTAATTACCGACATAAGTTTTACCATTCCGTTATTGGTAAACTTAACGGCGTTTGAAAGTAGGTTTAATAACACCTGTCTCAACCTTGTCGGATCGCCCAAAATCTTTTTACCAACGGACGGCTCTGCGTAACAGTATAGAGTAATACCCTTTTCCAACGCCTTTGGCGCTATAATTGTCTGACAAATGGTGAATACATCGTGCAAATTAAACGGTATACTTTCCAGTTCCATATTGCCGGATTCGATTTTCGATATATCAAGTATATCATTAATGATCTGTAAAAGACCTTCGCCGCTGATTTTGATTTTACGAAGGTAATCATCCTTGACCTCACGCGTAATACCATTGTCAAGCGCAAGCTCGGAAAAGCCTATTATTCCGTTCATTGGGGTACGGATTTCATGCGACATGTTGGCTAAGAACATACTCTTAGCCTGATTGGCATCTTTTTCGCGTTCCATAGCATTGAGTAGTATTTTTGCACGTTCTTTTTCCGCCGTAAGATCTTTAATAATACCAATCGAGGACAGGACACCTTTGTAATCTATCACGCTGGACACTTCCATTGCTTCGGTTACTCCGCCTGTCTTGTTTAAATATTCTATTTCGAATGAAATAGGCTCTTCCGCTATCATTATCATATCTATTATTTCTGAAACATCCATTCCGTTGCTCGTATACTCAGGCATCAAATCACCAATATACGCCCCGTTCACCTCATCGGCTGAATTGTAACCGAGAAGTTCAAGAAAACTTTTATTTACATAGCTAATGTCGGCGTTCTCCAAATCAATAATACGGATAGGCATGGGTAGGTAGTCCAGCACTGTTTGCAGGCTCTGCTGCGTTGCACGCATGTGACTGTATTTTATTCCGTCTTCTTCAATATCCAGCGCCCATTGGGCATACGCGGTACCCGTACCATAATCCATAGCCGTAAAGCTCGCAAGGAAATAATGGAGACTGTCGTCTTCCATACGGTATCTTATCACAACATTCCGTGCCGAACCGTTTAGTTCTGACATATCAAACATAGCCTCTTGCTCTGAATTATGGAAATATTGGCGTATGTCGGTACCAATTTTTATTCCGATATGTTTTTTGCTATATTCATTAGCTTCCGCCACAATGTAATCCACAGTCATTATGAAGGCAATTTGAGCTTGCTCAATAAGACTGTCCAATTTTTTACAAACAATTTCCATGTATTAGTCACATCCTTTCCCCATTGTGCAGGTCTGATTTCTGTATTAACTCATCATTTTATACCGAAAACATATCCATTGTACCGGCGCAAAATCGCGCCTACTTACTATCGGTCAAAACGCCCCGTCCAGTAGGGCGGGGCTTCCCTCTGTCAATGAATATGTTTTCGTTCTTCAGTATACGTTGATTTTATCATAACCTGCCAGTATAATCACTCTGAAGGAGGTGACAGATATGACTGCAAATTCTGAAAAGATCCTTGAAATGACAAAGATATTCGTGTCGAACAGCTATAAGGGGCTTACGGGAGAGCTTACGCCCGAAAGAGTGTATGAATACCTATATCAAAAAGCCGTCCGTTCACGGGATAATCTTACGGATAACAATAAATTGCTTAACGAATGGCTGTATCCATTACTGAAAAACAGTAAGGCGTTGACAGACGAGCAAGCGGACGACTTGTATGAACTTGCACAGGCGTTATTCCAGCCCGCCCATAATCTGGATATTGAATTGGCGGCGGCTATTTACGAGGCGCTTACGGACTACGCACATTCAACGGAGAACGAAAATTTTTTGATAAAAAGCCTGTATTGGAGCGCGCTTACGCTGCATTATATGGATAAAATGCTTTTCCATAAAGAAATATTACAAAGGTATACGGAAGCGGCGAGCTATCGTTGCCGGTACAGAGAAATCGGTGATTTTGAAACGCGCAGGTATGTGAACCGCTCTCTGGGGAACATCTTTGTAACCAAAGCATCGCAAAAAGAATTTACCGGTGCTTATCCAATACTTGAAGCAATGGATGAAGCGCGGGTTTTCTGGGAAGACCCTGAAATACGCGCATTTGATCCGGATATGCCTTGGGAATCATTTATTTATGCCATTCATCAAAATACATGCTCCACCGTGCTTACATTCCTTTAGGGATACTAAAAACACCTATGAGGGGCTAGCGGAAAGAGTATACGAAAGCGCAGTATATATGAATGATTATGCTGCGAAACATTTCAGTAAGACACAAGCTTCACATGCGGAGAGCCTTCTTGAGTATTTTCTTATTTGTGCAAAGTATCATTCCGGGCGTATAACTGCACGCGAAGCAGGGGAGAAATTTTTATCCATGGTACAGGGTGTGGAGGACGGCGATTATTCATTGAATGCCGTGAACAAAATTACTCATACCGATTAGCCATGACCTTTTATTTGGATTTGATCCGCATTACCCCAAGGATGAACTTAAACGCATAAGAGATGAGCATTGCAACAAAGTGGTTTCATATTGCGCAAAGCTTCCTAACGGTGCAGCTCAATTTACAGCCGACTGCTGATGATAGGCGCTTTTATCTACAGTACTTCCACAGATAAGGATTCCGATAGGGATTTGTTAATAGATACCATTTTGAAGCTTACTACATACCGCCATATACCATCTTATGTGCATGCATTGATGGTTAGCTGGCTGGGGGAACTAATATGTACGTATATGTGCGACAATAAGCCGGAATTTTTTATTGGTGTCAACGGAACCGCTTCTACGGACGAAGTACGGAGAATACGCGATGATATTGTAAACTATGCGCGTGTGGGCGGGCTTTGCCATGATGTCGGGAAGATCATGTATATAAATATCATTGCTTCTTATGGCAGGAAATTGTCTAACCGTGAGTTTGCAATAGTGCAGCTCCACCCTTATAAAGGTTTGAGATGCTGAAAAACTCCGGATACAACGCTGTTGCCGAGATAGCGCGAGGACATCATAAATGGTATAACGGCAAAAAAGGTTATCCGTTGGACTACGACCACCGAGCAGCGAATACCGTTCCATAATTGATATCATCGCTGTATGTGACACAATCGATACTGAAACGGATATTTTAGGGAGAACCAATGCCGTTGGTCTTTCCCTCCGTGATATAGTAAAGCAGATACAAGCCATGTCCGGAGCAAAGTTCGCACCGGAGGTTGCAGCCGCTTTGAATGACCCTGTCTTGATAGAAGGCATTGATCATATATTGAATGTTAAGCGCCGTGAGGCATATTGCACGGCGTATGGTCATTCTCATTAGCTTTTGTCCTTACCTTATTGCTTTAAATGCATCCCGATTTTCATTTTTACTGTAGATTCATCATACGGTTTTGTGATATAGTCTACCGCTCCAAGAATTCGACCCTTTTCCTCTTCCTTGCTGTTGTCAAGCCCTGATATGAAAATTACGGGTATCTCCTTTGTAAGATCGGATTCTTTAAGCTGAGCGATTACTTCAAACCCGGACATATCAGGCATGATTATATCCAACAATATAAGATCCGGTTTATGCTTTTCCGCTATTTTAATTGCCATCTGCCCATTTTTAGCCATCTTAATCATATATAACGGGCTTAAGATGGCATACAGGGTGTTAATACTATATACCGAGTCATCCACAATTAAAATGCAATATTTTCTTTTTTCATTCATTAATGCTTACCTCCAAACTGCGTTTTATATCTTCAAGCGCTGCGCTTGCCAATTCAAATTCATATTCCTCCATCTGACTGATCAAGTTTTCAGTACCCGGTATACGCATTAGTTCATCTATCAGTTTCAGACAATCGGGATCGCCGGAATCAAGAAATACTGCCAATCTGTCTAGCAATGCGGTGGTCTCTGCAGCCCCGAGTCGCTCGGATTGTTCCTCACATTTGATTGGTTTGCTAAGCAGTGGTGCAAGCTCAGTTAAGACAGCTCGCAATTCCTGTTCCAGTATATTCATCTGCACCTCCGTAAACAGCGCTTCGCCATCCTTCAGTGAATGTTCTACATTTCGGGCTGCTTCCATCAACCCTGTTTTCCCAATAAAACCCGCTCCGCTCTTTTAATGTGTGAACAATTCTGTGCGCCAGCTTTATATCACCTTCTTTAATCGCGGATGTTATATCGCTAAATGTACCTTGATTGTCTCTAACAAAACTTCTCATTAATTGTTCCCGCAACTTATCAGACTCGCTCATTTCTTCCCCTCCTGTAAGTATAAAATAACCCTATCCCATATTTTGTGAAATTTTATTCAGGAAATTACTTACGGCGTCAAAATCGAAATTTTTGATGGCTATATCTGCATTTTCCAGAAGCTTGTTTATCTTTTCTCCAAAATCGCACCTCATCAATTTTTCCAATACCTCTGAAATCAAGTCTCCGTCAAATTCATTCGCAGCATTAATCGCCGTCCGGATATTTTCTGTCAGATATTCGGTTGTTCCTTTATTCCGCAGTATTGCAACCCTCTTCTTAGTAAGAATCGGAGATAGCTGTTCATGCAGCATATGGAGGTTTTCCAGAAATTCCGGTAAATATTTCCTACAGTATTCCGGATTTTCATTTTTAAAGCATTTTCCAGCCTGAAAAACATTTCAGAAAGATCCATAGCTCCTATAGTAGCTAAGGAAGACTTCATGCCGTGCACAGTAATGGTAAGATTTTGTAAATCATCACAATTCAAAAAATCTTCCATCTTTTCGCATTCTGGCAAAAGATTTTACAAAAAAACTCCAAAGTTTCACGGTATATGCTCTCTGAACCTGATATTCGGTTTAAAGCGATTTCTGTATTGATAAAGCTTATTTTTTTTATGTGATCCCAAAAACTGTCACCGATTTGATCTTCGGTTAATAATGGTACTTCATTCTGAATCAGTATTTTTTCGGGCGGCAGCCATTCAAGAAGCATTGCTGTCAATTCTCTTGTATCAATGGGTTTGGAAATAAAACCATTAAAACCATTTGCAATAAACATTTCTTTCGATCCGCTAATCGCATTTGCCGTCAGCGCTATGACCATTAACTTTTTGTATTTTTCACCAAGCTTTCTTATTTCATTTGTAGTTTCAATTCCATCCATTTCCGGCATCATATGATCCATAAACACAATATCGTAATCCGTTTCGCGAATCAGTTTTATGGCTTCCCTGCCGGATAACGCCGTTTGCGCATCGATTTTAAATAAATTTAGCAATCCTTTGGCGACTTTAAGATTAAGCTCGGTATCGTCAACAACAAGTATCTTTGCGTCCGGTGCATAAAACGGTTTATCTTCTTTCTCCGTATCTTCGGATATGAGCGCATTTTCATTGCCCCCGATTTTTGGAATCGTAACAGTGAACACCGTGCCATGCCCATACACACTGCTAACCGTTACGCTTCCGCCCATCATTTCAGCAAACGACCTGCTGATGGCAAGCCCCAATCCGGTACCTCTGATATTTCGGTTTTTTTGCTCATCAACCTGAGTAAATGCTTTAAACAGTTTCGACAAATCTTCTTCCCGAATACCCATTCCGGTGTCTTCTATCTCAAATTTAATTATTTCATCTGTGGCAGTTACCTTCATCCGGATATATCCTTCGGTTGTAAACTTAACGGCGTTTCCGCAAATATTCGTTAATATCTGCCGCAACCTGATATCATCGCCGTATAAACATTTCGGTATCTCTCCTTCCAGCTCAAGCTTGAATTCAAGACCTTTTTCCTTTTCACTACAAACATAAACATGGATTTTATGTTATCAATCAATGCCGGGAAGTCATAATGGATATTGACCAGCTCCAGCTTTCCCGTTTCTATTTTCGAAAAGTCCAGAATGTCGTTGATAATGGCGAGGAGTGCAGTAGACGCGCTTTTTATATCTTAACATATGATTTATATTGCTCTGGGCTTAACGATTCCCTTAACAAAAGTTCTGACATACCTATGATAGCATTCATAGGCGTTCTTATCTCATGTGACATGGAAGCCAGGAATTCCGATTTTGATTTTGAAGCGCTGTCCGCCTTTATTCTCAGCTGCTCAATATCCCTAAGATGCCTGACAATTTGCAGATGTGTATTCACTCTTGCCTTAACGACAGAATCAATATAAGGTTTTTTTATGTAATCCACTGCGCCCAGGGCAAGACCTTTACTCATCCTCAGCTTCGTCCATCCCGGTGATGAAAATGACCGGAATGTCGCAGGTAAGATCTGCGTTTTTAAGCTTCTTAATCGTTTCGAATCCGCTCATCCCTGGCATTACGACATCAAGCAATATAAGGTCGGGGGTTTTGCTTCCGGCATATTTAAGCGCAGTTGGCCCGTCTTTGGCAACAATCAATGCATATTCCGGCCTTAATATGGATAATAAGGCTTCAATGCCGAATTTATCATCATCAACGACCAAAATTTGAAATTTTTCTTCATCAATCATCAATACCCTCCAAACCATGATTTATGACTGTCAGCGTTTTATCTGGTTCAAAATAAATAAAGCGACCGTTCAACATACTTTTCCGATTAAACTGATATTACCTGCATTTATTTTAACAAAGTTAAGGAAATAAATATACCATGAATAAA
>JALQSN010000421.1:0-43482 GCA_023690525.1 Holotrichia oblita | reverse complement strand
TTTACTGCATTTGGATTTTTGGCAATTGCAATTGGGTAGTATATTGTAAAGTTGGCAAATGACGAACTTGTCTATACCCTCGGTCTCCTTTGCGAATCACATGGCTCGAATGACAGCAGGGACAATGTTGAGTATAATTTAGCGGTTCCACAGTGATTACCCATGTATTATCAATTATTTCCGGAGTTTTAGTGATAGTTACACCTTGCAAATTTAATATTGTGTTGATATCCTGTAAGTGCATCTGATTTCCTCTTTCGTAATCTGTTTTTTAGCACTTACAGAGTACGGGATTTCAGATGCTTTTTCAATTGTTTTTACAACTTTTAGGTGTCAAGTGACGTTTCTGGTGTTGAACCTCCCAAGGGATATACTGGACACCGTTCTTTTGTGTGGGATAGAATTATTCAACATTCGTTGAAACATCCGAACGATGGTTGCATTTTGCCGTACCACGAACTTGTAAATTATGAATTAAGTAATCCGGACCAATCTGAAGCCATCAGAAACTGTGTCGTTGTTGTACCAAATCATGAACAGCTTTCTCATGCATCGGAATTAGTTGATAATGACGTCGCAATTGATGCTCTCTTTAACATACAGTCCTCATTAAAAAAGGCGGCTGAAATTTTGCAAACAGATTATTCTCCGCAGCTTGAGTGGCTCGATAATGCGATTTCAATGGTTTGGAGTATGCGTGGCGCTTTCCCGTCTATGGGAAGCGTATTGACAGCATGTAATTTTGAAAATGGGAATTCTATAGCATGGTATATTGACCAGTACATAATTGATAATTATGACGATATTTATGGTGCTGACGCATGGCAAATATTCGAGCATGCCATCAATAGAACTGTATCAATCAAGCACGGAAATCAATTTTGAGACATATTTTTCCAATATGTATATTTCATAAAGTTACTGTAAGCAAAAATGGCATAAAAAAGCTGAATACTACGTTATTTAAAACGAGGATATTGCATTTTAACAACACAAAAAACATCCGCTGGAAGTTTATGGGTTAAAATTGATTTCCGTGATCAATCAAGGGACTCAAAATAACTAAAACGATGCAAACACTATGGACAAAAGCATTCTCTGATACCGACAAAATCAAAATGCGGCTACTTAGCAGGATTCAGATGAACAATGAACAGGCAGAATATGCTTTTAAGTGTATAGATATTCTTGAAAACCCATATAGCCTTTTTGAAGTTTCCAGAAGAGACTCTGTGTATATTCCGTTTTCAGCGATAGATAAAGCCATGTATCCAGCCCCAGTAATCTCTAAAAAATTTCCAATTACGGAAACATCCCCTTTTGACGACCAGCTTGATATGCGAAGAATTCGTGCTTTGGTTTCTTCCGTTCTAGAAGATTACGCAGATAAAGGTAACACGCTGATGACAGAAGGAGATTTAATTAATTCTATACTCGAAATCACCTTGTCTGCTCCTGCCCCTGTTACAACAAAACTTCTAGAAGGTTTTGCTGGCGAAGATTTTTTTAATAACCTATTTTTAAGAAAAGCAGGGGAAGATAAAAATCAGACAGTATTTTTCAAGTTAAAAAGACTAAATGATGTAAAAAATAAAATTTTGTCGCAGCTTAATTTTACTATAATTGGAAAAAGAACTCATGAAATTGATGTGAACTTTAGTACCTACCTTGATAAATCAATCGGCTTCCCATGCGATCCAACGGATGAGTTTGATATAAACTCTAGAAAAGAAAAGAACGAAGCAATGGCTGTACTCGCCAAATACAGAGTATCAGTTCTTGTTGGTCCTGCCGGTTCTGGAAAAACAACGCTATTGAAAGCTTTTTGTTCTATACCGGAAATAAACGCTTATGGTATTCTTATGCTTGCCCCAACAGGAAAGGCTCGCGTTAAGCTTGACGAAAAAGCTTTGACAGTAGCACAGTTTCTATATAAGAGCAATCGGTATGATATTTTTACTGGACAATATAGACTTAATCCTGAAGCGCCAAAGGGCACATATGGAACTGTAATCATTGATGAGGCCTCAATGATTACAGAAGAACAGCTTGCGGCTGTAATTGATGCTGTTTCCGCAAAAAGATTTATTCTTGTCGGAGATTACAGGCAATTGCCTCCGATTGGCGCGGGAAGACCATTTTTTGATATTGTTTATAAGATGAAACAAATGAGGTTGGCCTATGCAGAACTTACCAATGTTTCAAGACAAAGAAATTATGCAGATAAAAAACGTAAAGATATCGTTCTTAGCAAGTTTTATGGGAATGCTATATGTTTCACGATAAACATACCCCATTTCGCCAAAAAGTGGTATAATCTCCTCAAAAGAGACACGGGGGATAAATCAATGACCAATTACACAAAAAAAGAAGTCAAAGCTATAAGGCGGTTATTGCGTACAACCAAGAATCCTGTAATGTATAGGAGATATTTAGTTGTCCGCCTTCACATGAAAGGACTCACAAACAAGCACATAGCGGAAATGCTTGAATTAGACCAACATACGGTAGGCAACTATATAAGAAGCTATATATAGCCGATTAAATTCAAAACACTAAACTTTTTCAGAAAAATGACGATATATATAATATGGCATATAGTGTAGATTTTAGAAAAAGAGCAATTGAGTTTATGGACGAAGGACATACGTACAAAGAATTGTATGAGGCATTTAAAATATATCCTTCCACCATAGAAGCTTGGCGCAAATTGCTAGAAAAAACAGGCTCTCTTGAGCCGCAATATGACAAGAGGGATAGTTCGCGAAAGATAGATTTATCAAAACTAGAAAAGGCTACAGAGGAGAGGCCTGATGCGTATCTTGACGAACTTGCCAAACTGTTTGGTTGTACAAAACAAGCGATTTTTTATGCACTAAAAAGACTTAAAATATCGCATAAAAAAAACTATAACTTACGAAGAAAAGTGTAGAATGGCACCTTCTTTTATGTTCTTACACTAATTTTTCTTATTACTTTCTTCGCGATAAGTAACATAGTCTATGTTGATGAAAGCGGTATAAATAGGTATTATCAGCGTGAATATGGCCGCGCCAAAAGAGGTGTTAGGGTACATGGGACACGAAGCGGGAAACGCTTCAATCGAACTAATATAATCGCAGGACTTTGGTATGGTTTGTTTGGTAAAAAACACGTTGCTGTACAAAGTTATACTCATTCGACGAACAGTACGTTTTTCGAGGATTGGTTTGAATGGGAATTGCTTGGACAAATACCCCAAAACTCACTTATCATCATGGACAATGCAGCATTTCATCGAAAAAATCAACTATATGAAATCGCCGCAAGACATGGTGTATTCATATTGTTTTTGCCGCCATACAGTCCCGACCTTAACCCTATCGAAAAATCGTGGGCTAATTTCAAACGCTGGTTATGCGACAACGCGAAACTCTTTCCAAGCATTGAGTGGGCTATGATGTGTTATTTTGAAGTTTAGTGTTTTGAATTTAACCGACTATAACACAGGGCGTTGAAGGATTAGTTCCCAAAAAGTCACCCGGACGGCCAAGTTTTTTGACAAAAGAACAAGAACGGCAAGTGTACGAAACTATAAGCCATAAGACACCTGATGAAGTGGGTTTTGACGGTGTTAAAAACTGGACTGCTAAAATTGCCTGTATTTGGGTGCTTCAAACGTTTGGGGTTCAATACAAAATAAATGGAATGTTAGATTTATTTCACCGCCTGAAATTGAGTTACACCCGTCCGACATATGTTCTTGCTAAAGCAGATCCCGAGAAACAGGAGCAATTTAAAGAAGATTTTAATGATATTAAAAAAAAACTGTTAAATGGCGACATTGACCACATCCTATTTCAAGATGAGTCCAGCATACGAGACCTATCAGGCCATTATGAAATCGTGGTTTCCTATAGGAGAACAGAAACTCATAAAAACATATGGAAAACATGAAAGTGTAAAGCTTATCGGCATACTCAACTATGAAACAGGTCATGTTTATGTTGAAGAAGCAGAAGAATTCAACGCGCAAGTGTTTTTGAATTTCTTAGAGAACACTCTGAAACTGTATCCAAACGGAAATATTGTCATGTGGTTAGATAATTCCAAAGTTCACCATGCCCTTCTGTTAAAAGATTTTTTGGAAACTAATCCTCGCCTAACTCTCATGTTTTTACCGCCATACAGCCCCAAGATGAATATTATAGAGGGTTTGTGGGGTTGGCTTAAAGATACTTGCATCAATAACGTGTTCTTTGCAAAGTTTTATCAAGTCAGGCTTGCCGTTCGCAAATTTGTTGCTTTGGTAAATTCCGATCCAGTTCAGGTCATTGACAGACTCTGTGTTCAGATGTAGATTGTTTTACGGGAAATATATAGTACAGCATTTTGTTAATAAGGCCGTAATAATTAGGCGGTCAAAAGCCTCTTTTTATCTATGTACTAGATGAGGCTTAATCTGCGCTTCTATATCGACGGGCTTGTGTTTTTTACTGGACAGTCAAAAGTTCTCAAAAAAAAAATAGTCCAACCGCAAAAATGTCGTATCCTTAAGTTAATACGAAAGGAGGACGCCATCTGCGGAAACTATATTAAACAGTATGAACGAAAAAGCAGAAGATGGCTATAGAAAAACATGTGGGAATGGCTAAATGAAACCCTGTGCGCATTTAGAGTATGCTTCAAACGCGAAGCGGCATTTAGATGGTTTGTTGTTGTTATAATTGGATTTATGATTCGCATAGACCATTTAGAGTAACTTTTATACGGGAATTAAGCATAGCGCCGCATTATTACGAAACTATACTACATTTTTTCCGTGCTAAATCATGGAACTTAACGGATGTTCGCAACCAATGGATACGAATTGTAAAAAATAGCGGCATTATGTATTTTGAAGATTCCACCCCTATTTTAATCGGAGACGGAGTCAAACAGAGCAAAGAAGCTAAAAAATGCCCTGTGTAAAGAAACTTCATCAGGAATCAGTTTTTTCATCGAAAGCCACGTATATTTTTGGACATATGTTTGGCGCAATAGGAATTTTGGTTGGAAACGCACAAAAACTGTTTTGTGTTCCAATATCAATAACAATTCACGATGGTATAAAACAAATTGATAAATGGCTTAAATCAAGCAATAAGCAAGAGAGTCATGTTGTAAAAATGATTCGCCAAGCCTGTTGTATTGCTTCGCTATTGTCTCCTTCCATACTTTTGCTTGACGGGTATTTTTTAACAGTTCCAGTATTGCGGGCATGGCTTGAAGAGGAAAATCAAGCTGGACGTCCTTTGCTAACGATAGTAACAAAAGCAAAATCTAATGCGGTTGCTTATGAAAAACCAACCCCTAAAAAAGGCCGGGGCAGACCGCCCTTAAAAGGCCAATCTGTCAAACTCAAAGGTTTGTTTACAAGTTGTCAAAACCAATTTACCAACACTGTCGTCGAAATGTATGGAAAAATGGAATCAGTATCCTACTTATGTATAGACTTGCTTTGGGGCAAACAATTGTACCAACAACTTCGTTTTGTATTGGTAAAATTTGGCTCTACTCAGACTATTCTTGTTTGTACAAATGCGGATTTTTCACCAGAGAAGATTATTCGTCTTTATAGCTATCGGTTCAAGATTGAAAACTGTTTTCGAGAACTAAAGCAAGTAATACATGCTTTAGCTTATCATTTTTGGAGCAAAGCTATGCCAAAAATTAACAGATATGCTAAATCTGGGGAAGATCAACTTGACGCTGTAACTAATGAGAAAGATAAACATCTTATTATCTGCACATTTGACGCTATTGAAAAGTTCGTTATGTCATCTTGTATTGCTTTGGGATTATTACAAATATGCTCGGTGCGTTTTTCCAATGTCATTAATAAATCATCTTTGCGTTGGCTGCGTACTCGTTCTAATAAAATTCCCTCGGAGGCTACAACCTCGGATTTTTTTCGCAAATCTTTTTTTCGTATTTTCCTTTTAATGCCCCATTTGACCATAGTTAAGTTAATTCAAAGCGTTCAGTCAACTCCTGCTGATATTAGCGATTCTGATATCGCTTAATTTCTTATGTTCTTTTGACTGTCCAGTAAAGAAGATATTACTATTAATGTAGATTTATGTTTGTATGCGTTTCATAGAACAAATAACCTTTATGACCTCTTATATGATAATGCTTTCGATTTGCAAAAGAAAATAACTTCTGCTAAAAATTTCGAAGAGTCAGCAGTAGCTTATGGATATAATTTGTTAGCGAAAATTGGTTTAACATATGATTTTTATATCTTTTTTAGAACAAAATAAACTGCCGTTTTCATTTTACGATGAACTTATTGATACCTTTGATAATTTAGAACACTTAGATGAAGATGAAATTGAAATTACTTTTGATACTGATAAATCTCTAGAAATTTGGTTAAAAAGGGAGAATAAAAACATCTATAAATTTATTAATAAGCATCTTTCAGACCAGGCAGTAGGCGATTATGTGCAATTTGTTTTTCAAGAAAACTTAACTCACCTAAAAGCACTTGAAAAATTAAAACAGAAGATTATAACTTCAGAAGATTTTCCGTACAAACTATAAATGAGCAAATTTAGAGTAAATATTTTACAGGTTCAGCATTGACGCCATTTCTGGGGTTGTTTAAATTTACCATGTAGAACAATTCTTTTGGAAAAACCATTAAAAATCAACACATGGTAAAAAATTACTGCAAATTTACTCATTTATAGGTATAAAAATATATCCAAAGATAAATTATTAATATTTACAGAAACTTTAGACACTGAATTGGATAGACTAATTATACCGCTTAAGGTCATGAAATGAAAGTATCATCAAGCGGCTGATTTGAAAACAATGTGCTCATCATTAGGTTCCACTTTTGGGATATCGTATAATTGGAATTTGGCAGAGATTAAAGAATTCATTTTGGAAGCATGTTTTTTATCCAAATTGTCTAAGCAATTATCAATAGTGTTTTTGAAATCAGCAAAAGAACCTATGTAGGCCGCGTTTAGAACTTCAGCTTTTACGAATTTCCAAACCCTTTCAATTAGGTTCAGGTTCGGAGAATAGGTTGGCAAGAATACAAGTTCAATACCATGTTTGGCAGCGTATTCCATGACCAACTTACAGCGCTGATATTTTGCGTTATCCATAACCAACTTAATGATTTGGTTGGGATACTCAATAAGCAATTTATCGATAAGCATGACGATCTGAGCCGAAGTAATGTAAGTCTCATTAGTAATGGTTGTCATCTTCTTTGATGCGAAGTTGAGCGCACCAAGTACGTTATATCGGTTTCTTCCACTTGCCGTTTTTACAAAAATACGTACTTTGCTCCATAATTGACCAATAAAGCCGCCTTGAACAAAGTGCGAGGCATCCACAAAGAAAAGCTGAACATCGCCTTTTTCGGCAAGAGCAAGAAGCGGCTCTAAGGTAGTCTCAACAAAGCTGTGTTGCTTTTCAGGGTCTGCTTTTGACGGCATAAGCCCTACTTTCAGCGGCTTGTATCCGTTTTTTTTAGAAAGTTTCTTACCTGTGGCAAACTTCGCTTCAGTCCTGTTACTTGCTCAATAATTACAGCCGCTTCACGCAATGTGCGAGCTGGGTTTTTATCCAATTCATCCATTATCTCTTTTCGATAATCATTCATTTCACTTTTGGGTCTGTACGCTTTATCTTCAAATAACTCTGATAGCCTATTGTCTTTTAAAAGGCGTGCGTATTTTTTTATTGTGTTATAAGAAACGTTGAGACGTTCCATTATTTTTCTTCTCATCTACATCAAATATCAGCAAAATGACACATAGCACCTGCTTCATCAACTGTATCCCAAGCAATGGCTTTAGGATTCCAACTATTATCTGTATGTTGGTATCTTCACTTTTCATTGATAACCACTCCAATTTGTTTAACTCTTATTGGAGTTTATCACTTTTGCTATCTCTTTTCAATCCTTGACCTAAAGCGGTATACAGATTATATACGTCATGATATAGCTGTGTCTCTATATGAAATAATTAATGACATTGACTAAAATTATAAAAAACAAGCTACCCAGAAAGTTATTTCTTAATTTTGGGCAGCTTGTTTTTTATTTTTATAAGGCGAAATATTCTGTCAATATGAAGTTCCAGAAATTTTCGCTGATATATATTGTTTCAGGCAATTTTTAGGGATTTTATAAGTTCTTCCGATTCTAAAAGCATCAAGCTGTTCGGAACGGATTAAATCATAGACGGTATTCTTCCCGACATCAAGAATTTTCATTACTTGTTTAACATTTAAAACATCATTGCAATTTTTTTAACATAAGGCTCAACCCCTTTTTATATTTTTTAAGGTATTGTTCGGCTTTTTTTAATTTTAGAGGCTTTTTTAACTGGCGTTCGACAGCACCTAGATATAAAAAATCCCAGAAAGCCACAAAGAACGCGGCTTTCCGGGCACAAGAAAAAAGAGGCGTGTATCTATGGGATTACGAAGGGCGCATATCTATAATCTTTGGCGGTGCTTTAATCCTGCAAGCTGAAAATAGAGCATTGTGTTCAGCTGTCAAGGCTGTAATTTGGTGAAATACACCTTCCGGGAGTTTAAGTTCGACAAGATTTAATTTTTTTAAAGTTCTGCGCAAATGAAACCAGGTATTGTTCGTTTCATTCTCGGCAATACGGATTAGCAATAACGCCAGCCAGCATATTAAAACATGGGCTTTAATCCTCTGTGAATTTCGATGATATACCGGACGAAGTTCCAATTCGGTTTTAATAGTTCGAAAACAACGCTCAACATCATATAACTGCTTATAACCCAAAACTATGTCCTGTATACTTAGCGTATCATCTGAAGTCTTGATAAGATATTTGCCGTCGAGTTTTTCCTCAGCAGCAATTTTAGCCTTGTTTAATACAAGTCGGCCATCTTTACAAGTTTTAAGATACCGGCTATATGTTCGGTGGGATACCAAATCACAAACTGCCTTAGTATGAGCTTTGTCTGTCAAATCACCCAATGCTGTTAAAAGGGAAGTTATTGTTTGTAAATGTCTCTCTCTTGTGAATTTATCTTTCTCGGCCTCTTTTTGATTGAGGACAACTACATAGCGTTTACGGCGTTCTCCCTCGCCCACTAAGGCTTCTTTAGCATAGAGATGTTCCTTTATCTTTGTGTAACGCCCCTTCTTGGCTAAAGCGGCTTCGACATCCGGTTTACCGCTGCGCATCTTTTCACCCATGATATAGTGCCCGCCGCCGCTTTGCAGTTTAATACAGTTTTCCTCAGATGAAAAACCACAATCCATGACTGATACCACTCGTCCCAATCGCCAACCGTTAAGATCCTTTTTTACTTGCTCAACGATTGCCATATCCGCCGTTTCACCGCTAAAAACCCAGCAGCGAACAGGAATGCCCTCTTTAGTTACCGCTATGCCGATAATTATCTGTGGCAAATCAGGGCGTTTATCTTTGCTGTAACCATATTGACGCAAAGCGTTTTCGTTTTGTGTTTCGGTATCGTTTGTTTCGTCAGGCGAATCTGTCTCAAAGTAAGTGGAGGTGGTATCAAAATAAATAAGATCAACTTCCAGATTGAGTAGATTGGCGATACTGAAAAAAATATCTTCTTGTATTTTGGTACTGTGTTCGAGCAAAAAATCCATGCTTCTGTATAACTGATGAACCGATACACACGACAGAGAGGGAATATAAGCTTCTTCATTCACCCAATGTTGTGTAGATAGTTTGCTTGTCGGGTCAATGGCCCGATTTGCTACCATGGCGAACAAAGCCCTCTCAACAGGAATTTCATAGCCCGAACTCACCAAAAGGCGTTTGAGACAATCACCAATTTCAAGTCGGTTCCATAGTTGATCCAAAAACCAGCATCCTCCTAATGTTCTGGTAGATAATATTTGGATATAATCGTCATGAATATCCGATGGCTCACTTGGTAAAGTACCAAGAACTTTTTGAATACTAACTATCAATCGTTCCAAGCCTTTTTTGTCAAGTTCATCTTTTCGTCCAAAGTTCAACAAAACTTTGACGATTGAGCGTTTTGATTTTTTATCCCATTCATTATGCGCAAGCTGCAGATATTCGGTAACACTACCGTCTTTGTTTTTGCGAATAGTTGTTCTTATATACATATCTATATTTTATCGCAAAAACATATAAAAATCAAGTCTTTTAAGCACACACGTGTATCTATGACTTTTGGGCTTTTATAAACGGGAAACCCTTAGTTTTACTGGATTCTTTCGGAGAATTTATGCTCTTTTTATCTATTTACTGTCGAACGCCAGGTTAAGCGTTATCTGTTCATTTATGTTCCTATGTTCCTATGCAAAATAACCTATCTGCATACTATAGTCGGTTAAATTCAAAACACTAAACTTCAAAATAACACATCATAGCCCACTCAATGCTTGGAAAGAGTTTCGCGTTGTCGCATAACCAGCGTTTGAAATTAGCCCACGATTTTTCGATAGGGTTAAGGTCGGGACTGTATGGCGGCAAAAACAATATGAATACACCATGTCTTGCGGCGATTTCATATAGTTGATTTTTTCGATGAAATGCTGCATTGTCCATGATGATAAGTGAGTTTTGGGGTATTTGTCCAAGCAATTCCCATTCAAACCAATCCTCGAAAAACGTACTGTTCGTCGAATGAGTATAACTTTGTACAGCAACGTGTTTTTTACCAAACAAACCATACCAAAGTCCTGCGATTATATTAGTTCGATTGAAGCGTTTCCCGCTTCGTGTCCCATGTACCCTAACACCTCTTTTGGCGCGGCCATATTCACGCGCTTCACTCACTGCAAAGTAAGGCCGCTAAAACCGAACTGGAAATAAATGCAGTATTGAAGTCGCCGGAAGCCGTCTCGAAGATAGAACAAATAACCCAGGGTATTTTAAAAAAGAACCAACCCGTCAGGGAGCAGGTATTTTCGTTGCGCGCGCAAAAAGACAGGCTCATCCGGCAGGAAAAAGAATTCTTAGTGCTGGCAAACGCTGCCTCCCGGCAGATAAAAGCCGATAGCGGCAAAAATATTTCCTATGCTCCATCAAAGGGTATAGAAAAATCGAACATAGACGTCATTTCTATGATTGCCAAAGCGTTCAGCGGCAACGACGCTGCCTGCGCGGCCGTGGCTCGCATAAAAGACGATTCCTCAATACTGGATTGGGAAGCTAAAGACGCGGCTGACCGCAAAGCCCAGCAACGGGAGTCTGCTTGGAGTAGAGGCATATTTTAAATTTTTGTCTGGAAACTTAAAAACTCGCTGTGAAATTGCGAGGCTTATCGGTTTGGATAATCCTCTTAATGTCGCATTTATATCTTCCACAACAGAAAGTTTGAATTTGGTTATCTGAGGATTTGTACAAAAACACCCAATTGCGTGGTCTGCAAAAAGTTAAGATTAAGAAGGTTAGTTTGTTCTATATTGATGAGTTTTAGCCATAGGCAATATGGCACTCTAATCCGGTTACAAGGTTTTTTCGCTTCTATAGAATACTCTTGTTCATATCCTTAAAACGGAACTTTTTCGTTCCAAAGTGTCTCAAAGTCAGATAGCAAAAGGCTTTGAGACATTTTTTCGGTTTCAAATGTAGTCGATAGATTGAAAAACATATACTTGTCAATCACTTGATGATTTGGTATAATATTCGCATGAGTGTAGACGATATGTTGAAAGGTAAGCAACAATGAAAAAATCTGCCGCCTTGTTTTTTGAAATTCACACTGGAAGTTCAAAACCTTACGGATATATCCGCAATAGCTATCGAAAAAACGGGAAGGTGTGTCACGATACTATTTCACGCATAAGCGGTTGCTCATTGGAACAGCTTAAGGCTATGAAAGCGGCTTTTGATGGCAAAGCAATAAGCCGAGATGAAATTAGGTTATCTGATGGGCGCGAGTATGGGATTTCTGCTATGCTGTTTGGATTGGCGAAAAAATCGGATTAGACAAAGTTCTTTACTCACGAAACGACGAATGGGTTAAGAGTAGTTTAGCTATGATTATTGGCAGAATTATTTACCAGGGAAGTAAATTGTGGTTGTCTAAAGTGTCTGATTTTAGCTGTTTGTGGGAAACTTGCGGAGTGAGTGATGAGGTATATGTTATCTCGCATTGTTATGATGCCATGGACGAGTTGCTTGCCCGACAAGAAATGATACAAAAAAAGCTTGCAAATAAGCATTTAGTTAGTGGCACAGCCATTCTTTACGATATAACCAGCTCGTACTTTGAGGGTGATTACGACGATTCTGAAATAGTCGCGTATGGTTACAATCGTGATAAAAAACGTGGAAAAAGCAAATTACAATTGGGCTAATTTGCACAAAAGAAGGTTGCCCTGTGGCGGTTGAAGTCTTTGCGGGAAATACTGCAGATTGCACTACTGTAAAAGACAAAATGAATGAAATCAAGGGAAAATATGGAATCAAAGACTTTGTGTTTGTTGGTGACCGCGGTATGCTAACGAAGAAAAATATTGACGAGTGTGAAGGCGACAACATAGCGTTTGAGGGCATAAACACCATCACCGCCCTAACACATTCGGCAATGCAACGGTTATGCGAACACGAAAATATGCAGTTATCGATGTTTGATGAAAAAGTTATTAACGAAGTTATTTTGCCGGAAGAACCCAGTATTCGGTATGCTTTAAAAAAGAATCCTGTGCGTCGCGAAACTGAGCGTAAAAGCAGACTTGACCTTATTAAAAAGACGGAAGAATGTTTGGCTGAAATAGCTATCCCAAAGCGTAAAACGAACGACAAGACATTGGTAGGCAGAACAGTAAAAATATTCCAAAAATACAAAACAGAGAAGTATTTTGATTGGGAAGTAAAAGATGTTTTGCTTACGTATTCTCGCAAAGTGGACGTAATTTTTGAAGAAGAAAAATATGACGGATTGTACGTAATTCGTAGCAGCGTACCAAGCGATAATATGAGTATAACAGAAGTCGTAGAAACCTATAAATCACTGATAAATGTGGAGCAGGCATTTAGAAATATAAAGACCGTTCAGCTTGAAATCAGACCGATATACCATCGTACAGATGATAGAATAAAAGCGCATGTATTCATTTGCATGTTATCATATTACTTGTTGTGGCATATGAATAAAGCCTTAAAACCGTTGTATACGGAAGATGGCTTTAAGTATACGCACAATTTTGTAATAGAAACAATGAAGGCGATTCAGAAGATGAAAATGACAATCGGCGAATTAGAGACCTATACCATTGCGCAATCAAACGAAACACAAAAACGCATCCAAGAGTTGGTCATGAAATACGCACTGTAGCCGATACTTTGAAAATATAAATTACCTTCAAAGCCCTATATATTGGGGCTTTTTTTGATGTTATGATAAAAAAGTTCCGTTAAAACTCAGGAGATTTACAGAAATTCTACCGCCAGGGTTAATTTGAAATTCAGTGTCAAATAAAAAATACAGGTTATTGATAACCTTATTTTCATGTGATACTCTATATTCGCAAGGTTATTTACAACCTAATTGAATTAAAGAGGTGTAAAAATTGGCACAGTCAAAAAATGAAACCATCGTCAAAGACTTACTGAACCAACTTTCTATGTGTACTCATAATAGTGGAAAGTCAAGTGATACTTACGGGACAACTATTTTTTCAGCATATGCACTGTTAAAAGCCAAACAAAAATCGCCGACCGCAAAACCTTCGTTTGTTGATATGCTTAACATGATAAACAGAAATGAATTGATACGCTACTCTGTTGAAAATGCTGTCGCTGATATGTGGGAAACATTTGATGATATATATGCCACCTGCGATATAGATGCTCTGCGGAGGTATATCATTACCCCGACCCTACCAAAGACGCCTTATCATGTATCAACGCCAAGCTCCATATCAGACTTAGCGATTAATCTACTCAATATTACAGACACAGACATAGTAGCAGACTTTGGTACAGGCGATGGCGAGTTTATTGTCAATGCGTATAACAGTAATACTGGTGCAGAATATCTTGGAATTGAAATTAACACAACATTGGCAGCTATCGCTGCGGTTAGAGCGGAAGTCTTAGGACAAAACACAAAAGTTGAACAGCATAATATGTTTTTCTTGTGGAACGAACAGCGGCGGTTTACCAAGGTATTCTCTAATTATCCATATGGACAAAAGAATTTGCGTGAGGGCTTAGAATTTGCTGCGGCGCGTTTTGGGAACACCGTATCGATACCCCAAAACAGTTCTTCGGACTGGCTCTACAACCTCTTGTTATCTGAATCTATTACAGATGACGGAAAAGCGATTGGCATAATGACGCAAGGCGCTTGTTTTAATGGCATTGACAAAACCCTGCGACAGTACTTTGTGGAGAGTGGGCTTATTGAAGCTGTAATTACGCTACCTGCAAAAATGTATATAGAAACAGCTATTCCGGTCGTTTTAATTGTCATCAGCAAAGGCAATCAAAACATCAGATTAGTCGATGCAACTAACATCTACAAACGTGGCCGACGGCAAAACGAGTTCGAAGCGGAGCATATTCAAACTATTATAGAAGCGCTTCATACAGATAGTGCAATCAGTCGCACGGTAACGGCGAATGAATTGGCAATGGACAACTACAACATCAGCCCTAAAAAATTACTTAATAAGCCAACAGAAATCAAGAATGGTATTGCGTTCGGCAATGTTATAAAAAAGATTATACGTGGAGTGCAGCTCCCAGCAGATGAAATTGATGAAATGATTGTGAAAGAGCCTACCGACTACCAATACATGATGTTGCGTGATATTCAGGACGGTGTAATAAATGAAAACCTACCCTATTTGAGTTCACTGGAGCCACGACTTGAGAAATATTGCGCCGCGCCAGGAAATTTACTATTGTCAAAAAGCGGTGCGCCGTTCAAGGTTGCAGTTGTCGATACCTCCATAAAAAAGATGGTTCTTGCAACAGGAAATCTGTTTATCATTGAGCTTGACGAATCACGTATTAGGCCGCTGTACTTGAAAGCATTTCTGGAAAGTGAGATGGGGATACGCGCGCTTGAAAATGTCGCCGTAGGTACAACTTTGCCGGTGATTCAACTAGAGGCATTGAAATCCTTAATCATCCCCTGCCCCCCAATAGAGGAACAGCAAAAAATTGAAGATAGTTATATATTCAACCAAAATAAAATAAAACTCTTGAAGTCTCAGTTTTCAGCTGCAATAGAAGCCTCAAAGAGCTTTTTTAAGGAGGCGGAGTAGGGTGGAACGATTCTCTAACGATATTGTTGAAAGCATAGAAGATACCTTGCTTTCGCAACTGCCAGATATTCTTGGATATGCTTTGGAAAAAGCTAATGAGAATGGTAAACTGCGCGAACTTATGAAACTATTGTGTTTAGAGCGTATGCTTCCGCAGTCTAACCGAATCGAGTCATTGCCAACAGGGAAAATCCTTGTTTTTGGGCGACAAGAAGTCTCGAAAAATGTAATGGAAGGTATTGCAAAAGACTTAGGAATATCTAAACAACGCTTTGAGTTTTACGATTATGAAGAGGCAAAAACGTATCCCTACAATCGTTTAGATAGTAATGGCGCGGTATGCGCTGTATTATTTGGAGCTGTTCCACATAAAACCACTGGTACTGGCGACGCCGGAAGTGTAATTTCCAACCTTGAACAACGCGAACAAGAAGGAAGAATCCCTGCGAGGATTCTCCAACTAAGCGCCGGAGGGGAATTGAAAATTACAAAAACGAATTTTAGAAATACACTTGTAGTATTGGTAAATACAGGGATAGTCAGACCCGATCTGTGGAGCAGTAGTGCATAGCACAACCATTCCCAAGGGGTGATAAATTTTCAAAAGTTCTTGTATAATTCGCATTTGCGCATTATAATTAATAAAATAGACTTTGCACGGAGGTGGCGCATGGAATTGATGACCGTCACTGAAGCCGCCAAATTATGGAGAGTGACAAAACGCAGGGTCCAAGCAATGTGCGAGACAGGCCAGATAGCGAGCGCGCAACGATTAGGCAATATGTGGGTATTCCCAAAAGATACAGCAAAGCCAATCGACGGACGAACGAAAGCCGCAAGAAGTGTAAAAAATGAAAATTTGAGATAACAAAACCTGCAATAGCGCAGAGAGGAAATTGATATATGACCAACAAACAACTTAAAAACTTAAAGGACAGGCTTTGGGAGGGCGCTGACCAACTGCGCGCCAATTCCGGCTTAAAGTCCACCGAGTACGCTACGCCTATTTTGGGGCTTATATTTTTGCGCTTTGCTCAAAGTAAATACAATAAATATGAGTCCAAGATAAATGCCGAATATAAAAAGAACAAAGGCTCTCGTGTTGAGCGCCCAATCCATGAAATCGCTGTAGAAAAGTGTGGATATTATCTTCCGCCGGAAGCGAAATTTGATTATCTTTTAAATCTGCCGGAATCGGAAAACCTCGCAGAGAAAACCAAGACTGCTATGGAGGAAATTGAGAAATATACCGCAGAGCTTGCCGATACTTTACCAAAAGATATTTATTACACTGTCAACAGCGAGGATGACCCCCTTGTATTGGCGAAACTGTTCAAGGTATTTAAGGATATACCCACTGATGTGAGCCTAGATATTTTCGGGGAAATTTATGAATATTTTCTCAGTAAATTTGCGCTTGCGGAAGGACAAGGTGGCGGTGAGTTCTTCACACCGTCAACTGTTGTCCGCTACATGGTTGAGGTATTGGCTCCGACAGAAGGCGAAATATTTGACCCGGCCTGCGGCAGCGGTGGTATGTTTGTCCAGACGGCGCATTATATCGCGCATCATAGCGCAAAAGGAAAAGATATGAATCTCCGTGCGTATGGTGTGGAAAAGACGGGTGCTACAGTAAAACTTGCTAAAATGAATCTCGTCCTTAACAACGTGCGCGGCAGTATAACCGAGGCAAACTCTTATTACCGCGACCCTTATAACTGCTTCGGCAGGTTTATAGCCGATTAAATTCAAAACACTAAACTTTTTCAGAAAAATGACGATATATATAATATGGCATATAGTGTAGATTTTAGAAAAAGAGCAATTGAGTTTATGGACGAAGGACATACGTACAAAGAATTGTATGAGGCATTTAAAATATATCCTTCCACCATAGAAGCTTGGCGCAAATTGCTAGAAAAAACAGGCTCTCTTGAGCCGCAATATGACAAGAGGGATAGTTCGCGAAAGATAGATTTATCAAAACTAGAAAAGGCTACAGAGGAGAGGCCTGATGCGTATCTTGACGAACTTGCCAAACTGTTTGGTTGTACAAAACAAGCGATTTTTTATGCACTAAAAAGACTTAAAATATCGCAAAAAAAACTATAACTTACGAAGAAAAGTGTAGAATGCCACGCTTCTTTTATGTTCTTACACTAATTTTTCTTATTACTTTCTTCGCGATAAGTAACATAGTCTATGTTGATGAAAGCGGTATAAATAGGTATTATCAGCGTGAATATGGCCGCGCCAAAAGAGGTGTTAGGGTACATGGGACATGAAGCGGGAAACGCTTCAATCGAACTAATATAATCGCAGGACTTTGGTATGGTTTGTTTGGTAAAAAACACGTTGCTGTACAAAGTTATACTCATTCGACGAACAGTACGTTTTTCGAGGATTGGTTTGAATGGGAATTGCTTGGACAAATACCCCAAAACTCACTTATCATCATGGACAATGCAGCATTTCAACGAAAAAATCAACTATATGAAATCGCCGCAAGACATGGTGTATTCATATTGTTTTTGCCGCCATACAGTCCCGACCTTAACCCTATCGAAAAATCGTGGGCTAATTTCAAACGCTGGTTATGCGACAACGCGAAACTCTTTCCAAGCATTGAGTGGGCTATGATGTGTTATTTTGAAGTTTAGTGTTTTGAATTTAACCGACTATAACTATGTTATGGCAAATCCACCGTTCAATGTAGATGAGGTGGAACTTGAACAAGTAAAGTCGCAGCTGCGTTTTAATACATATGGAGTGCCGCAGAATAAAACAAAAAAGGCAAAGGGCGACGCTAAAGAAACCGTCCCGAACGCTAATTACCTGTGGATTAACCTATTTGCTACTTCACTGAACGAAAATGGACGCGCTGCACTCGTTATGGCAAATTCAGCGTCCGACGCGGGCAATAGCGAGAAGGATATTCGCATTAAGCTGATTAAAAGCGGCGTTATCAGCCAGATGGTAACGCTGCCGACGAATATGTTTACAAGCGTGACCCTGCCCGCGACGCTGTGGTTTTTCGACCGCGCCAAATCACGCAAAGATGAAATTTTGTTCATCGACGCGCGAAATATTTTTACGCAAATTGACCGCGCCCATCGCAAATTCTCCGATGAGCAAATAAAAACCTTGCCATTATCAGTCGGTTGTACGAGGGAAAAACCGACGAGTTCGCCGCGCTGCTTGGCGAATACCGCGCCGAGCTTGCGTCAGCGCCCGATACAAGCGATGACGAGGATATAAAACCAAAAGCATACTGGCAGAAGCAGATTGACTGGCTTACGACCCGTTTCCCCGACGGTAAATACGTTGACGTTATCGGGCTGTGTAAAGCGGCGAAACTGGACGGCGAGGACGGGATAATCGACCAGGACTACTCGCTCAACCCCGGCCGTTATGTTGGCGTCGTCATTGAGGATGATGGAATGACGGAGGATGAGTTCAAGGCGGAAATGCGTTCGCTTAACGCCGAGCTTTCTAAACTCAACACAGAAGCACAGAAATTGGAAATGACGATTGCGGATAATCTGCGGTCGTTGGTGGGTGGAGAAAATGATTAAAAGAGTATTTGGTGGGGTCGAATGTGTTTTCTATGAACAAAATTTATACAGCGACAATCTTTTACTTATTAAGTGTGGCTCCAATCAAGCTACAACAAAAGAAGTAAAAACTCACATAGATAATGTTATTTCTATTATTAGCTATTTGATTGAAGGTGGGACTATTGTTGATGAGAGATTAGAGAAATACTCCAAGGCACTGAGTGTCTTTAATGCAATAAAAGCGATTCTTAATAGAAAGCCCATAAAAAGTCCAAGCATAGAAACTGCTAAAATAGCGATTGATGTAGTAAAAGAGATTTCTTTAATGGAATTAAAAGACCCTGTCCCACGCGCAGCTATAAAATCAATCTCTTTTGTTGCAAAGTTTTCACTTGATGTTGGTGATTGGCGATGAGTGAGTGGAAAGTAAAGATCTATCAATTATCCGAACTTGGAGATATATCAAGAGGGCGCTCTCGCCATAGGCCAAGAGATGATAAATCTCTTTATGGTGGGAAATATCCATTTATTCAAACTGGCGATGTTAAAAATGCAAACTTTTATTTAGCTAACTATACGCAAACTTATAGCGATAAAGGATTAGCGCAGAGTAAATTATGGAAAGCCGGAACTTTATGTATAACCATAGCGGCTAATATTGCAGAAACCGCAATACTTGCTATTGACGCTTGTTTTCCTGATAGTATTGTTGGATTTATTCCATATGAAGGAGTATCTGATGTAAGATACGTTAAATATTATTTCGATATTTACAAAAAACAAATGCAAGCTATGTCTTTAGGCGCTACTCAGGATAATTTTAGTGTTGATAAAATGTTAAAAGTAAAATTCGCTTTTCCCGATTATCCCACCCAAACCCGCATCGCCAACATCCTCTCCGCCTACGACGACGCAATCGAAAACAACAACCGCCGCATTGCACTTTTGGAAAAAGCAGCGCGGGAGCTTTACCGGGAGTGGTTTGTGCGGCTTCGTTTTCCGGGTTACGAGGACGCGAAGTTTGTGAACGGTCTGCCGGAGGGGTGGGAGATTGTAAGATTATCGCAATTATTTAGCACTACATCAGGAGGGACACCTTCAAGACAACATCCCGAATATTATCAAAACGGAGTTGTTCCTTGGATAAAAACAGGAGAACTAAATAATAGATTTGTTCTTGAAACAGAAGAAAAATAACGTTACAAGCAATAAAAAACTCATCGGCAAAAATAATAAAAGACGACTCGCTCATTATTGCTATGTATGGCGCAACCATTGGGCAAATGGGGTTTACTGTTGGCGAAATGGCTTGCAATCAGGCTTGTTGTGTGTTTTTGCCGCGAAGCATAAATTATTCCAAAGAATTTTTATTTTATTGGATGCAACAGAATCTCGAATATATAATTGGTTTAGGTTTCGGTGCGGCACAGCAAAACCTTAGTCAAGATTTAATTTCAAAATTAAAAATTATAAAACCAAAAGAAGAAATAGTTGTCGCATTTACTAAAATAATAAAGATATGTATGCAACAAATAAGAATGTTACAGTACCAATCCCAAAACCTCGCTCGTCAGCGCGATTTACTTCTACCCCGCCTGATGAGCGGAAAACTGGAGGTGTAGCAAATGGCGAAAATCATTACCGAAGATATGATTGAAAAAGCTGCCCTAGAATTGCTTGTGTCGGAGTACGCCCCGTTATACTCCCGGCTTGATTGCTATACCGAAAAACCTGAACCCCTGCCTGATGGAACGGACAGGGATGACAAAAAACAGGTTGTGCTGCCAAAGGTTTTATTAGAGAAACTACTTGCCCTCAATCCCGAAATCCCGCAAGATATTGTGCGGCGTACGGCGGATGAATTATGCCGGAATACGCACGGCGACCCACTAGAGGACAATTACCACCGCTATCAAAAAATCAGAAACGGCGTTAAAGTCAAGTTCAAAAAAGACGGGCGCGAAACTCATGGACTGATTCGTCTAATTGACTTTGAGCATTTTGAAAACAACAGTTTCGTCGTTGCCTCCCAGATGTGGATTCGAGACGAAATTCACTGGCGCAGACCAGATTTGATTATTTTTATTAACGGTCTTCCGTTTGTCTTCATTGAATTAAAAACTCCAACATTAATGTCAAAAACGCCTATGATAAGAATTTGACCGACTATCGGCGCGATATTCCGTGGTTGTTCAATTATAATCAATTATGCGTTTTAAGTAATGGCGTGGAGACCCGGCTCGGTAGTTTTTCGGCCGGATATGAGCATTTTTTCGAGTGGTTAAAACTGTCAGACGAAAAAGAGAACCCAGACCGCAAAGCCATACGAAATGATTGCGTTAGTCTCGAATATTTTATTCGCGGCCTTTTAAAACCGGATATACTTCTTGACTACATTGAAAACTTCATATTGTTTGACCAACGCAAGGGAGGCATAATCAAAAGCAAGATTATAGCCAAAAATCATCAATTTCTTGGCGTGAACAACGCTTTCCGCGCGTTTGAAAACCGCGAAGAACTTCAAGGCAAGCTAGGTGTATTCTGGCATACGCAAGGAAGCGGCAAAAGCTATTCTATGGTGATATTGGCAAGGAAAATAAAACATAAATGCGCTGGTAATTTTACATTCCTGATAGTCACCGACCGTGAAGATTTGGATGGGCAGATTTATAAAACATTCCTGCGGTCAGGGTTTATGAGCGCCGAGGAAAAGGTGCAACCCGCGTCCGGCGTTGCCCTCCGTGAGGAACTTGCTGCCAATAAGGGCATTTTATTTACCTTGATTCATAAATTCCGTTATGATAAAGGCAAGAAATATCCGTTGCTGCATGACGGCAAAGGCAAAGAAGTCATTGTTTTTGTTGACGAAGCCCACAGGACGCAATACAAGGATTTAGCCGAAAATATGCGAAACGGGTTGCCCCACGCGCATTATATAGCATTTACAGGAACTCCGTTGTTGGGAAGCAAGCGGCTCACTAACTCCTGGTTTGGCGATTATGTGAGCGAATATAATTTTGCGGAATCCATAAAGGATAACGCCACCGTACCTCTTTATTATGTGAAGAGGGTGCCGGAGGTCGTACTTGGCAACGACTTTCTAAACGACGATTTTACAGAGATATTAGAAAGTGAAAACCTGACGGATGCAGAGCAAAAACGGCTTGAAAACCATTATTCACAAGAGCTTGAGGTTATTAAGCGCGACGACGTTTTGGACGCGGTGGCACAGCATATTGTTTATCACTTCCCGCGCCGGGGATTCCGAGGCAAAGGCATGGTGATTGCGGTCGATAAATTCACCGCTGTTAAGCTGTATGACAAAGTATCGTTCTACTGGCGAGAGGAAATTAAAAAGTTGAACGCCGCCATGACAAAAACCGATGACACTACAGAAAAAATCAAATTGAAAAAACTTGTCGATTATATGCGCAAGGTACAAATGGCCGTCGTCATCAGTGAAGATTCCGAAGAAGAAGAAAAATTTAAAAAGCAAGGATTGTCCATAATACCGCACCGTCAGCGTATGGCGGAAGTTGACGAACATGGCGCTGACATTGAGGACAATTTCAAAGACCCCAACCACCCGCTTGCGCTTGTATTTGTCTGTGCCATGTGGCTGACCGGTTTTGATGCACCGTCAGTATCCACGCTGTATCTGGACAAGCCTATGAAAGGGCATACCCTAATGCAGACCATCGCTCGGGCTAATCGAGTTTTCCCCGGCAAAGAGAATGGGATAATTGTTGATTTCCTCGATGTTTTCAAATATCTGAAACGCGCGCTTGCTGACTATGCTTCCGACGACGATGGAGTAACGCCAGTCAAAGATATTGAGCTTTTGCTTGAACAACTGAATCAAGCGATTGAAATGACATTAGCGTTTTGCAATAAACAGGGCATTGATCTCAGCCGCGTTATAAGCGAAAGCAATGTTTTTCATAATCTATCGTTGTTCGCTGATTACGCAAATACGATTGTCGGCAACGATGAAGTCCGCAACGAATTCAAGGTTCTTGCCAATACTGTGGATAATCTATATGAATCTCTGCGCCCGGATATTTTCAAGATGGATTTTGACCCGTGCTATAAAGACGCGATTCTTTATCTGCGCGGGATAATTGAAGGTAAAATCAGACCTGAAAAATTAGAGAAAGCAAAAGAACGTATTAACGAACTTCTTGACCAAAGCGTTATGGTGGCGGCAGAAGCCCGGACATACACAATTAACGAAAGTGGTAAAGAAATCGATATTTCAAAAATGAATGTTGACGAACTTCGTGAAATGTTCAAGCGCAGAAAAAATAAGAATCTCGAAATTGCCAATCTCCGTGAGCATATTGAGAAAAAGATTGAGCAGATGCTCCGCCGTAACGTCACTCGCTCCGACTTCGCCGAACGGTTTCGGAAGATCATTGATGCCTATAACGCTGGAGGCTCCCAAAACGACGACTTCTATGAAAAAATTCTGAAGTTTATGGAGGAGCTTCGCGCTGAAGAAGAACGGCATATCAAGGAAGACCTTTCTGAGGAGGAACTTGAAATATTTGACCTTCTTTGTAAGGACAAACTCACGAAAGATGAGGAAAAGCGTGTTAAGCTGGCGGCGAAAGAACTGTACACAACCCTGCACACTCAGAAAAGTGAATTGTTTGTAGTGGGATGGCAAAATGACCCGCAACCCAAAGAGCGGGTACGATCTGCTATCACAAATTGCTTAAATGAAGTTTTGCCCGACTGTTATGACCGCGACATTTTTGCGGCAAAAAGCAACTTGATATATCAGCATATAGTTGACCAAGCGATAATGGGTTATGCGTGGGTAGCTTGAGAAATAACCGTCCCGCGAAATGTTTATATCGGTGAATATGTCGGCGCCGTTAGACACCTTGAGCCGCACAAGAAACTGTTCAATTCCGACGGTCAGTCTGTTCAGTTTTTGCGGTCAAAGTGTTTTTTCACGACGGAATATTCATGCAGTTCCTTTAAAATGCTTTTTACATCTTTCTTTCATGTCGCTTTTTGTAATACCAACATATATAACAGGAACCCCGTCAAGAAAGATATATGTTAATTCATTTATTTTTCCTGTGAATATTTCGCTCAACGAGAGCCACGCGTACGCGCAAATTGAGCCGGGGGTCACGCTGAAAATTGAGCCACCCTAACGCCGACCCGTTGAGCCACTGGAAAAGTATCTCCTGTAGAATAGCTTTCTGTTAATATGACCTCAAAACAGAGCCACTAAGACAAAATAATGTTAATCAAGGTTATCATAGCCAAAAACATGGCTATGATAACCCATATTCAATTATATTTAAACTCAACCAACCGCCCGTCAATGCCCAAGCCCTGCGGGTGGAAGAAAAAACTTTATATTATCTTCGATAATTCATAAACTTTTTTCTTCCAGACTTGACTGGCTACTATCAGACAAAAAATTGGAGGGTGGCTCAGTCATGCCGTGACTATGGCTCAATTTTCCGCGTGAAGCTGGCTCAGTCATCACCGGAATGGCGGCTCAGTGCCAGCGAAATATTCATCCTGGAAGATTTTTGATGTTTTTGGCGCAGATTGTATATATTACCAATTCATTAACCAGGTAATATTTAATCCAACATATTTCATCAAGCACATTTATTCCCCCAGTTTTTGACTCTATTTGTCATTTATGAATTATCTGTAAAAAGATGAAATTCCTGCCAGTATAAGCATATAAAATATCCCTGACCATAAACAATAAATAAAATGACCTTTGACAATTTGCTGTCAGAGGTCATAATTCAACTATTTTTTATTCTACCTCTAATTTTTCTACTTTGTTTCTTACGAGAAAATCTGCGCGATTTAGTAATTAAAAATCGTAGGTCAATACGTATAAACTTAACTAGTGCCGCCTGGCTTAAATAAGGTATCCCTAAGGATGTGACAAAGCAGGAGAAAAAAGATAGAATAGAAGAAAAAACGGAGTGAAGAAAATGCCTTGGAAAACAGCAACAAAAATCGAGTTAAGCAAGAAACAGGAAAACATATTGACGCAATGGGAAAAAGGAACACACATTCCAATGCATTTGAAATCACGGGCACAGATTATATTAATGGCAAATAAAGGATGTTCCAATAATACAATAGAGGAAACTCTTGGAATATCGGCAGGAAAAGTAAAACTATGGCGAGATAAATATAGCAAAAACAGTACAGAAATTACTCGTGTAGAGTCGCAAACACCACAGAAGTTGCGCGCTACACTTCGAGAAGTCCTATCGGATAGCAAAAGAACAGGGGCGCCGGCAAAATTTACAAATGAACAGGTGGCCGCCATAATGGCATTATCCTGTGAAGACCCCGCAAGATTAAAACTACCAGTGAGCCACTGGACACCGAATTTATTAAAAATAGAATCAATAAAACTCGGCATCGTAGAAAACATTTCAATCCGCCAGATTGGGCGTTTTTTAAAAAGAAAGAGATTTAAAACCAAGCAAGAGCCAGTGCTGGTTAAATCCTAATATAGATGATATGACCCAGTTTCAAGCAAATGTAGCCGCTGTGAGTAACATATATTTATCAGCAAAGCAATTGGCCAAAGAAAATATACACGTTTATTCAACGGATGAAAAAATGGGAATACAAGCCAAAGAGCATGTAAATCCAAAACAGACTATGAAACCGGGACAAGTTGAGCGAATAGATCCTGAGTACATAAGACATGGCACTACCGGACTCTTTGCTTCAAGAAACGTAGCCACCGGAGAAATTATTGCGCCTCTTATACAACCGACAAGGAAAGAAGAAGATTTTCGTAAACATATTGAAAACGTAATAGCACAAAATCCTAACGATAAGCAATATTTTATAGCGGATAATCTCAATATCCATATGTCCGAAAGTATAGTCAAACTAATTGCTGAGATAGAAGGTATAGATGAACTATCCCTTGGGATCAAAGGAAAAATCGGGATATTGAAGAATATGGAGTCAAGATCGTCATTCTTACAGGATGACGCCCATCAAATTGTTTTTATTTATACGCCTAAACACTGTTCTTGGTTAAACCAAATTGAGTGTTGGTTTAGCATTCTTACAAGACTGTTATTAAACAAACGGGCAAGTTTTATTTCTATAGATGAACTTGAATTGAAAATTAAAA
Organism: Holotrichia oblita; assembly: GCA_023690525.1. Taxonomy (NCBI): domain Eukaryota; kingdom Metazoa; phylum Arthropoda; class Insecta; order Coleoptera; family Scarabaeidae; genus Holotrichia; species Holotrichia oblita. The sequence goes on along the minus strand of JALQSN010000421.1, from coordinate 17,510 downwards.
ACTTTATTGAGTACTATAATCAATTCTTAAAAAAGCCTTTTCAATGGAATTTTAAGGGTAAGTTGGGAATGATTTGATTATCGCTTTCTGGTGAGTTTATTTGCGCCAGACACCACTAGTCTATTAATTTCAGGAAATCTGCTAGAATCTATGTTTTTTGCTGACTGTAATTGTCCTTTTAAGGATAGTACTTTCTTTTTTTCGTCAATAGAAGAATCATCATTAACATTGATTTTTTTAAATTCTTGAAAATTATCATATACTTTTTTTTGCAAACTATTGGGGATTTCTAAGTTATGATTACGAGTTATTATTGTTCCAGTAATAGGTTTGGAGTCTTTTTTAGAATAAAATTTGATTTTACGATACTTAGGTTTATGACCATATTTTCTTAAAATAATGTCAATATCACGAGCTAACTTTTTATAAACAAAAGGAATTGTGCTTGAAAAAGTCATGTCATCTACATAAAGTGTAAAAATACAACCATAATTTTGAGCTATTTTATTTATTTCATCAAACATTTTTTGGTATGCATAATATGCTATACCGCTTTAGGTCAAGGATTGAAAAGAGATAGCAAAAGTGATAAACTCCAATAAGAGTTAAACAAATTGGAGTGGTTATCAATGAAAAGTGAAGATACCAACATACAGATAATAGTTGGAATCCTAAAGCCATTGCTTGGGATACAGTTGATGAAGCAGGTGCTATGTGTCATTTTGCTGATATTTGATGTAGATGAGAAGAAAATAATGGAACGTCTCAACGTTTCTTATAACACAATAAAAAATACGCACGCCTTTTAAAAGACAATAGGCTATCAGAGTTATTTGAAGATAAAGCGTACAGACCCAAAAGTGAAATGAATGATTATCGAAAAGAGATAATGGATGAATTGGATAAAAACCCAGCTCGCACATTGCGTGAAGCGGCTGTAATTATTGAGCAAGTAACAGGACTGAAGCGAAGTTTGCCACAGGTAAGAAACTTTCTAAAAAAACGGATACAAGCCGCTGAAAGTAGGGCTTATGCCGTCAAAAGCAGACCCTGAAAAGCAACACAGCTTTGTTGAGACTACCTTAGAGCCGCTTCTTGCTCTTGCCGAAAAAGGCGATGTTCAGCTTTTCTTTGTGGATGCCTCGCACTTTGTTCAAGGCGGCTTTATTGGTCAATTATGGAGCAAAGTACGTATTTTTGTAAAAACGGCAAGTGGAAGAAACCGATATAACGTACTTGGTGCGCTCAACTTCGCATCAAAGAAGATGACAACCATTACTAATGAGACTTACATTACTTCGGCTCAGATCGTCATGCTTATCGATAAATTGCTTATTGAGTATCCCAACCAAATCATTAAGTTGGTTATGGATAACGCAAAATATCAGCGCTGTAAGTTGGTCATGGAATACGCTGCCAAACATGGTATTGAACTTGTATTCTTGCCAACCTATTCTCCGAACCTGAACCTAATTGAAAGGGTTTGGAAATTCGTAAAAGCTGAAGTTCTAAACGCGGCCTACATAGGTTCTTTTGCTGATTTCAAAAACACTATTGATAATTGCTTAGACAATTTGGATAAAAAACATGCTTCCAAAATGAATTCTTTAATCTCTGCCAAATTCCAATTATACGATATCCCAAAAGTGGAACCTAATGATGAGCACATTGTTTTCAAATCAGCCGCTTGATGATACTTTCATTTCATGACCTTAAGCGGTATATAAGTTGACTAGTTGGACATCCGGTAGGAATACCCCCTTTATATGTAACTATGTCAGTTAATACTCCTGCTATATCACCAGTTGTAATTAAATAATCCCTAAAAAACTGAAAAACAGGTTCTCTTTCACAATTATCATAAAATTTCTTAATATCTATAGTTAAAACATAATCTGATAATAGGTGGGCTTTTCCATTGTCAATATAGCATTTCCCTTTTTCTCCTGAAATTAGCCATACAGGTCGGTTCATTCTTTGGATTAATTTAAGTATTCGTTTTTGGATAATTTTCAAATCAGCACATGGTGCATTAATATCTCTTTTTTCAGAAGTCTCCTTTTTATTCATTTTAAATGAATGATATTCAATTACATTTACTATCCTATCTAAATCATATTTTTTTAATCTTAATAATTTTTCCAGTCGTCGCTTGTTTCTACATTTATATAAAGCACATTGAGTTTTATCGTACTTTTTAATAGCCATTTTCATTAGGTTCACCTACATTATGAGACATCTTATTAATAAGATGCCTCATCAAATCGCGTATAAATGTATTACTTTTATTTTCTTTAGCTAATTCGTCAAGATTTTCTGATAAGAGGATAAGAGATGATAATTTTATACCATAAATATCGGCATACTTTTGAAGAAGCTCTAGTGAAGGTTGTTTTTTGTTATTTTCCAGTTCAGATAAGTAACTAGCTGAAATTCCCAGTACAGAACTCATTTCACTCGCTTTGTAACCATAAATGATTCGGGTTTTTTTTAAAACATCTCCTATCACTCTCATCACCCCCTTTAAGTCTGAAAAATATATATAAATTTTTATAATAATCTTTAATTAGATAGGTTTTCTTGTTTAGCTCCCTTTATCATAAATACCTTTTCAAAAATTCGCAAATAATGTAAATAATTCGAAGTAAATACCAAATCACTTCAATTCCTTTAAATAAAAAGCGAAATAGATTTTTTCTCCAATTAAATTTTCTTTTGCGAGTTTTTGTATTTAGTTTTAAAGGGATAAGAACGTCTTGCATGAACAGCGAAGTTTTTTTATTTTTCATAAAAGTCTCCTTTGAGAACCAAAGTATAGTTTGATGGTTCCCTCCCGGAAAGGAGATTGGTGCATACAAGACAACCTATCTAATTATTTGCGGGAGCTTCCAAGTTCCCGGCTTGGAAGCTCTTTTTCCGGTACAGCATGTTGGTTGGTCATGTACCACATGCTGCCCTTATAACGTAGAATACCTACAGAAGATATTCCTCAAGTGCTTACGCACTCCAATTTAGGCAATGTCGTCAGGCTATCTCAAAAAGAGTTATAAGAAGTTAAAAAAATCTCGCAAAAAGACTTGACATTTTCAAAGACCCACCAATAATCGGAAGAACACATTTTTAATGTGTACCTTGAAGATGTTGGTGAGAGAAATGATTAGACTATTAAATTTTATCGAAAGTATCCGCGAATGGGCAAAAACAAAGTTAGCGCAGAATTGTACAGAACCAAGGAAACGTATTTCACAAGAGGAACAGCAAAACTAACATTTGAAAAGCTGGTAGCTTTTATCTTGGGAAACAACCGTAATTCGGCGCAAGTATCACTGAATGATTTTTTCGGAAATTATGAAGAGTACCCCGTGGCAAAACAAACACTTTTTGAAGCCAGAGATAAGATTTCTTATGAGGCATTCGCCGATTTGAGCGATATGGTTGTTGATAATTTTACAGCAGCGGCGATGCCAAAACATACAAATCGTATACATTGCTTGGCGTGGATGGTTCGGTGTGTCAAATTCCTCAAGACGCTTTGAACACATTCGAGGACAGAAATCCGCGAAAGGAGATGATGTTTGCGCACAGGCGCGTGCTTTGGCATTTACTGACGTTTTGAATCGTGTCATAGTTCACGCAACACTCAATCCAATTGAAAACGGCGAACGCAAAATATTCCTTAACATGCTTGGTAAATTGCGGCATTTTGAGCGTCCACTGCTAATATTTGACCGCGGTTTTTATTCAAAAGAACTTGTTGAGGCTATGAATAAAAAAGGTGTATATTTTTTATTCAGAATCAAAAATAATTGTCAAAAACTAATAGATGCCGCCAACGAGCCTGATCAAATTGTAACCGTGGATAATTTTAAACTTCGTATAATAAACTTTGTTTTGCCTATGGGCGAAGTTGAAAAGTTAGCGACTAATATCTTCGATGAGTCATTTGATATTTCCGACTTTGCTGCTATTTATGAAAAACGGTGGGGAGTGGAAATATCATATCTGATGCTGAAAGAACGTCTTGCCATTGAAAACTTTACATCTGCGAAGAAAAACCTTATGCTACAGGATTTTTATGCCGCTGTCGTTACATACAATCTGATGGAAATAGCCTGTTTGGAACAAGAAGAGAAACGCCGCGCTTTAAATGCTTCAGTAAACCGCAAACATAAACAATCAGCTAACCGAAATATTGTTGCGCATGAAGTCAGGAAATGCTTGCTTTTCGTCATGCTCGAAACTGATCTTGACAAAATTGACCGCAAGATGGCGCAAATCCAACATATCATTTACAGATTTTTTAAAGATGTGCGTCCCGAGAGAGCGAAAGATTATCCTCGAAAGACTAAATTCCCAAGTAAAAAATATCCCATGAACAAAAAACGCAATCTGTAGTATTTTTTGAGATAACCTGACGACATTGCCTTTAGGGGTGGAACTTTCTATTTCTGAAAAAACAGATTGATCACCTTCTCTTGAGGTTACCCATTTTTACCTCGCTTAATTATGTTAGTCTCCTTGGAAACTCCAAAACCCGCTCCGTTATTGTCATTCTGAGCGCCAGCGAAGAATCTTTACCCCAACACCAAGCAGAAGATTCTTCGGGCAAACCCCACTCCGTCATTGCGAGAGTTGCTGTTAGTTTGTTCGCCCACCGTTTTTTTGAGATAGCCTGACGACATTGCCAATTTAGGGGAGTCGACCAGTACAATATTAATATGATAAAAAATAATATTGTATTCGCTGTTATTTATATAATAACACATTTGAATTTCATAATCAACAATATATTTTCGCTAATAGCGATTTTTTTAATTGAAGTTAGATGCTGTTTTTTTTAACAACCTCAAATCCCGGAAAATATAACTATGTCAACACAATGAAGCAAGAAAGCATATGCAATAGTTTTTGCAATGCAAGAACAAACTGTAGCTATTTAATGAGTACTACGCGCGAAAGTGACCACGCGTACGCGTGTGAGGGACCACCATCACGCAAAAAAAAGACCATGGTCACGCAGTGGTGACCAGTGCATAAAAACCCATGGTAGACTGAATAAATGCATCGTGGAAACGGTGTAAATATTTATTCAGGAGGTCACGAAAATGACCAACTACCGGGAAATTCTGCGGCTACACAGCCAAGGACTCAGCCAGCGGAGCATCGCGGCAAGCTGTGACTGTGGAAAAACCACAGTACAGAAAATTGTAAACCGCGCGGATGCGCGAGGTCTTACCTGGCCGCTGCCGTCAGACATGACGGATGAGCGGTTAAAACAACTGCTTACGTCGCCAAGCGAAACCCAAAGCATCTACAAGGAGCCGGACTGCGAACACATCCACCGCGAGTTGGCAAAAAGCAGCGTTACGCTCAGCCTGTTATGGAACGAATACAGTGCCGAGTGCCGCTAAAACGGTGAAATCCCACTCATGTACACGCAATTTTGCAAGCGTTACCGGGACTATGCTGTTATCCACAAGGCCACTATGCACATTGAGCGCAAGCCTGGAAAGTTGTTGGAGGTGGACTGGGCTGGGCAGACGATGGAACTGACGGACAACATCATCGGCGGAGCCATTCCTGTGTACATTTTTGTTTCGGCGCTGCCCTATAGCGGTTACGCCTATGTGGAAGCTTTTCTGGCTCGCAATCAGGAAAACTGGATTGCCGCCCATGTGAATGCCTACAAATACTTCGGCGGCGTAACACGAATACTGGTGCCGGATAACCTCAAAACCGGCGTAGACCGTATAGAATGCTATGCCCCCGTCATCAACAAAACATATCACGAGATGTCGGAGCATTATGGTACCGCCGTCATCCCCGCCCGTGTCCGAAAACCCGAAGGACAATCCCTCAGTGGAAGGTTCGGTTGGCGTCATCTCTACATGGATCATCGCCGCGCTTCGCAATTGGAGATTCTTCTCATTAAGGGAACTTAATGAAGCCATTTATGAAAAGCTGGACGAATTTAACCGCAAACCTTTTCAGAAAAAAACCGGCTCTCGCCAGAGCGTGTTCGAGGAATACGAAAAACCCATGCTCCAGCCGTTGCCGGACAAGCCGTTCGAGTTATCAGAATGGAAGCTCTGCGTGGTGGCGTACAATTATCATATTTCTGTGGATAAGATGTTTTACAGCGTCCCTTTTGAACACATCAAGCAGAAAGTGGATGTCCGCCTTACCCGCAATACTGTTGAGGTATTTTTGAGCGGAATTCGCATCGCGTCCCACGTCCGCAAATATGGTTATCCTGGGCAATACACCACCGTGCCGGAACATATGCCGGAAGACCACCGCAAATATACCAACTGGAACGCGGAACGGTATCTTTCGTGGGCGCGGAGTATCGGCGAGAATACAGTGGCGGTGACAAAGGCCATTCTGGGTTCACGAAAAATTGAGCAGCAGACCTATCGTGCGTGTATGGCACTTTTAAAACTTAGCGATAGATATACAGCTCCAAGGTTGGAAGCTGCCTGTAAGCGGGCGCTCTCCTATACGCCGTCCCCGAGCTTCAAAAGTATCCAGACCATTCTGACTACCGGGCAGGACGAGTTCCCGGATGAACAGCCAGAGCAGGATGCATCCGAGGAGTTCGGCTTCACCAGAGGCTCGGGGGTGAGGAATAATGATTAACGAAGCTACAATTGATAAACTGCGCGAAATGCAGCTTGATACGATGGCAGAGGCGTTCCGCAGTCAAGAAAACGATCCCGCTTTTTTGTCTCTGTCCTTCAGCGAAAGGTTGGGATTACTGGTGGATGCCGAATGGTCTTCCCGTAAAAGCAGGCGGCTAACAAGACTCATTCGCGGCGCCCAGTTCCATTTTCCCAACGCCTGTGTTGAGGATATTGAATACCACGAAGATCGCAAGCTGGACAGGACGCTTATCACTAAACTTTCCACCTGCGCCTACATCAAGGATAAACACAACATTATCATTCTCGGCGCGTCTGGCGCGGGCAAAACCTATATGGCTTGCGCCTTTGGCGTTGCTGCCTGCAAAAATTTCCTCCGGGTGAAGTATATACGGCTGCCCGACTTGCTCAACGACCTCGCCGTAGCTCGAAATACCGGAGCCTACAGGAAAATCATGCAACAATACAAACGGGTTGACTTATTGATTTTGGACGAGTGGTTGCTTCACCGCCTGAAAGAACCGGAGGCACGGGATCTTCTCGAAATCGTAGAAGGTCGCCATCAGAAAGGTTCCACCATCTTCCTTTCGCAGTTTGCCTCAGCAGGTTGGCACACCAGAATCGGAGAGGGTACCATCGCCGATGCCATCCTGGACAGGATTGTCCATGATTCCTACGAGATTTTCATCGACGGCAAAGACTCCATGAGGAAACGTAAAGGTTTGAAAAAATAACTGTATTTTTGGGGGCGGGGATATTGTCATAGGCCTATGCCCGCCCCATAACATTTGTTGAATATTTATGCAACATGACATAGTGGTCACCTTGGCGTGACAATGGTCCTTTTTTTGCGTGATGCCGGTCCGGGAAGTCAACAAAATTTCGGACAAAAAGTTAAGCAAGAGATTTTTTCAGCTAAGCTGCTTGTTTGAGGGTGCCTTTGAAAAGCAGACAAGCAAACTCTTTAGGCGACATATAACCCCGCCTCTTCTGTATGCGCTTGGTATTGTAAAAACCGTGAATCCACGCGAATACCGTCTGCCTCAGTTCCTCCCGCGTGGCAAAATGTTTGAAATGAATACATTCCTTTTTTAGCGTGGCAAAGAAACTCTCAGCCCAGGCATTGTCACCCGGCATCCCGACCCGCGAAAAACTCTGTTTAAAATTATAAACTTTCAGCGTATTCATAAATTCTTTTGAAGTATATTGACTGCCGCGGTCCGAATGAAAGATTGTTTCTTTAGGCAGCTTATACCGTGCTTGGGCGTTTAAAAATGCCCGTATTACCAATTCTTTTTTTAAGTTTTCGCTGGTTGCTTCGCCTAAAATCTCGCCGCTTACAATGTCTTTTACCGTACACAGATACAACCAGCCTTCACCACTTTTTAAGTAAGTTATATCGCTACACACCGCTTGTCTTGGCATATCGAAGGGTTGACCGGCAACCAGGTTCGGATATCCTTCTCCCCGCGCTTTCCTACTGTCGGTGATACTGCGTGTTTTATGTCGGTTATGTACCGAACTTAGACCCATTTGAGCCATATATCTGCTTATCTTGCCATAGGATGCCTTGTATCCTTTTTTGCGCAGCACGCCGCAGATTCTATCCGGCCCGTATGTGCCGCCACTCTCAACAAAAATCCGTTTGATTTCGGTCTTTAGTGCTTCTTTCTCCTTCTCACGCCTTTGTCGCCGTTTAATGTATGAGTAATAACCGCTTTTAGATACCCGAAAAAACTTTGCCCACTTTGCCACAGAGTACTCGTCATGTTCGCTGATGAAGCTGTAAATTACTTGTGCAGGTTTGCAAAGTAGGCTGTGGCCTTTTTTAACATATCTCGTTCCATTTTAAGCTGCGCGTTTTCCAACCGCAGCGCTTTCATCTCTTCCTCAAGTGTGGCAAAGCGGGTTTTGTCTCCGTCGGCGGTGTATTTCTTGCGCCACATATACAACCGATTTTCGCTTATCCCTAAATCTTCTGCTACTTGCCTCACGCTTTTCGGACTGGCGTAACTCAGCTTTACCGCATTTTTCTTGAATTCTTCGTCGTATTTCGCTCTAATTCCGGACATGATAGATACCCCCACTTTTATTTGTTTCTATCTTAGCATCCTGTCCGAAATTTTAACATGTTCCCGACTGCCGTAGGCGGCAAAAAATGACTTGCCAATAAGCGGTCAAATTCTACCGTTTTAAACTCCCTGTCCCCCAAATCTTTGTCATATTTGGCGCTGTCATTATTTGTACGAATGAACATCTATCCGAATTTTATTTGAAGTTTTACGTTGAGTAGGATATACTAAAAGTGTGAGGTGAGTATGATTTGCGAATTTACATGGATGTCTGTTGTCTGAATCGCCCATTTGACAATCAGTCTCAAGACAGGATTTATCTTGAGGCCGAAGCCATTCTCGCGATATTGTCCCACTGTCATAGCGGCGAGTGGATGCTTATGTCAAGCGATATTATTGATTATGAACTGTCGCGACTTGCCAACAGTGCAAAACTGCAAAAGGTCAGGGGAATCTATTTGGTGTCCGGTGAAAAGATATCAGTAACGCCGGAGGTCAGAACTTTAGCCAACTCATTTCAGCAAAATGGCTTAAAATTGATGGATAGCTTACATTTAGCGCTCTGCGAGGCGCACAGCGTAGATATCCTTTTAACAACGGACGATAATTTTATAAAGGGTGCCGCTAAACTTAAAATAAATACTCAGGTGGCGAACCAGGTCTCATGGCTTATGGAGGTGATGAAAAATGAACGGTAATACGGCGATAGATTATCGCAATCCCAGCACAATCCGTAAAATGGGAATAGAGGCATTGACGAAAGAGCTCGGTCCAATAGGTATGGCATATTTTATTCGGCAGTTTGATAAAGGCGAAGGGAATTATACTGCCGAACGCGAACAGCTTCTTGCCGATGTAACAATGGACGATATTGAGAGGTATCTTCAACAATAATTTATCGCGAAACATAATACCAATTTTTTCTAAATTTATCTTTTGGAAATTATTCCATTAGTGAACACGGCATCAGCGTAACGTAACGAATGCACTCGAAATGCTGTCTTAAAAGCTGAAAAACGTTTTGGAATTAAATTCCGGCGTCCCAAAATCCTAACAGTGAAACAATATAGAAAAGACGAGATGAATACACCCCGGACGATTGCCGTCCGGGGTGATTAATGAAAGGCGAGCCAGAGCCACTATGTTGCTTCTGTAAAAATTGCTCATAATGAGTTGGCTTCCCACTCCGCCATACTTAAATCGAGTAGGAGGCTACCCATTAGTTGAGTAGCCGTCCTCTCACACCACCGTGCGTACCGTCCGGTACACGGCGGTTCGGTTATGAGTAAGATGTGCCTTCGCCTTGCATTACCTATCCATCTCCGCTAAGCGTTCTCATTGTTTGTCTTCGGTTTCCAACCTATTTTCAAATGAGCAACCTCTTCGAGCATCTGCTATCCTTGCATTGCAGGTAAGTAACGTCTGTCTTGTCATAACCGTCAAGCCCTTCCTCGCCTATCCTTTCGGTAGGTTCTATCGGTACTATGGCTCGAACTGACTTCTGCACGTTCAGTCGCACCTTCATTTTATAGTGGGTTACTCGCCGGCAAATTCATGCCTTTGCTCGAGCATACCGTACAGACCTCCCCGGGTAAGAACAACAACCTTCATCTCATGTAGCCGCTGCATCTACTGTATGGAGTTCGGGCAGTATTGGACTTCGTTTTGACCCGCAAACTCGTCCGCTCCAAGTCAGCCTTTTATGCAATTTCTGTCCGTCGGCTCGAGACTTTGCCTCCGGCTTCCTTCAGATTCCACCTCGCGATGGACACCCTTGCTGTTGGCTAACAGTTCCTACTGCCAAGTCTGTAGTGGACTTTCACCACCAAGTTGTTGCCCATGCCGAGCGCACGGGTTTGAAGGCTATCAGTCAATACAACTGATGGCCTTTTTTAGTTATTGGGTACCAATCTGGGTACCAAAACCAACTATAATAAGCAATTTATCACAGTTCATATAGGAGATTATAACCTACTGTATTATTTATTATTTTAAATATAATAAAAAAACCTACATTACCTACATTGCCTACACAAAGCCTTGATTTTGCTGGGTTTTAACTGTGTAGGTATTTTAAAAATGCCTACATTACCAACATCAAATACCTACATAAAGCGAACATTGATATTTTGGGCAATAAAGTAGTCTGTCAAGCCTCGGGATAAAAAAATTTCGGGATTCGCAGAATCAAGAAAATTTTTTATCCCGACCCGAAGGGCTTGGGCATTGACAGGCGGCTCATCAGCGTCCACAGAATTGACAAAGGGTTCACTTGGAACGGTTTTCTCCAAGTGAACCCTTGATTGTTTTTCGCGGAACTTATTTTTCAGTTTCTTCCTGTGATTCAATCTAATATAGTCTTCTTCAAGTTTATTTAATTCTTCCGAAAGCAGCTCAACAAATTTGCCAATATCATTTTCAGGGATATTTGCTAGAACTTTATGTGGCAAAATCCCTCTATCTTTTAAAAATTCTATTGGGCTAAGAAAAAAATTATCTTCTCTAATAAATTCAGGTGCCTTTAAATAGACATTTGCTTTTTTAGGGTTTAGATGCTTATCTACTAGTTCACGAGTTGCAAAAATCAGTCTTAACCGAGCTAATGGCGAGGTGTATTTAGACTTGCGAGAATTATAGAAGTTTTTCATAAACTTATCTACTTCATTCACAAACTCATTGGCTTCTGCATTTATTTTAAATGGTATGAGCTTTTCAACATTATTAAACAATTCAATTTCCGCATTCTTGATGAAATCTTCATAGCGTGGATTATCACTCCGGCCTGATAAACAGTCTAAGGAAACGCCAAAATAATTGGATATAGTAAGTAGAACATCAAAACTAGGTCTAGTACAGCATTTTGTTAATAAGGCCGTAATAATTAGGCTTTTGACCGCCTAATTATTACGGCCTTATTAACAAAACGCTGTACTAGAAAGTCAAACGTCTCCGGTTTCCCTTCGCCGCGCTTCTTGCGATTTTGTTCCGCTAACTTCCCGAACTCTAACAATCGCGTCTTTGTTGGCTCCAATTCCAGTCCGAACAGGATAAAGCGTTCTTTGATTGCTGTTAAGAATTGTTCGGCGTCTTCTTTGTATTGAAATGTCGCTACAAAATCGTCGGCGTAGATTACAAGTCCGCTTTCGCCTCTGCATCCTTTCTTGTATACTGTCTTGTACCACAGCGCCAGGGCATAGTACATATAAATGTTAGCAATTACCGACGAAGCCAGATTTCCTTGTTCGGTGCCTTTGATGGTTGGTTGCCATTTGTTCTCTTCTAACACGCCAGCCTTGAGCGTCTTCTTTACTATATGTTTCCCGTAAAATAATTTACATATCGCGCAGAGCCAGCCTATCAATGACAGGAACTGGGTCGGAATTTACCAAAGCTAGAAATTTGCGAATGGCAAGCCTGACTTGATAAAACTTCGCAAAAAACACGTTAGGATTTGTGAAATAATAAGTTGAACAAATCCTTATGTCTTCACTCCTTGTTTTACCATGAAACCATTATAGCACTTCTTTATACTTGTTCATGTTATTGTTTCAGAATTCCTTATTGATGCAAGTATCCTTAAGCCAACCCCACAAACCCTCTATAATATAATCTTTGGGCTGTATGGCGGTAAAAACATGAATATAGTTTTAATTTCTTTTTTCGTATAGTCCGGTCATTGATTTATCCCCCGTGTTTCTTTTGGGAAGATTATACCGCATTCTGGCGTAATGGAGAATGTTTAACGTGAAACATATAGCCATAGTATATTCGGGTCAACTATTCTAACCCGAATCAGCTCAAGTATTCTCTCATGCTCTATGTTGTTGAAGAATCCTTTGATGTCTGCGTCAACGACGTAGTTTGTTTCACCCTTCTCTATCTGCTTGTTAAGTTCCTTTAGTGCGTCGTGGCACCCCAGGTTTGGGCGAAATCCATACATATTTCTACAGAACTTTGGCTCGTATACCGCCCATCAAAACTCGTCCCAATGCGGATTGTACCAGTTTATCTTCATATGCGGCGATTCCTAAAGGTCTCATTTTTCCTTTGACCTTTGGGATAAATACCCGCAATGAAGGCTGTGGTTTGTAACTCTTCCTTTTGAGACGTTCTACCAGGTCATTCAGGTTTTCGTCTAAGTTTGTCTCATATTCGGCTTTTGTGACATCGTCTACGCCCGTTGCTTTCTTACCATCTAAGTCCTTGTGGCATTCTCGCAACAACTCTTCGTTTATCAGATGATATAACGATGTAAACACCATATTGGGGTTGTTTGCTGATAGTTCGCTTATCCTATCCAGTTTTGTTACCATTTTTCTCTCCTATCCCTGTGTATAGTAAATGTGTCCCTTGGACAGGGCCCAATTGTGTGCCGTCCTTTCCTTCTCCGTCATTACCCGGTATCATCGGTACTACGACGGCATCCGACTCCCACGCTGTCTTTTGGCTTCCTTCGTTTCTTGCGTTGTAGGCCATACTCCTTTATGGGAGAACATCGTGGGTCTCCCGAGTTGCTACACACACATTGTACATCATGCCTGGCTCTTCGACCCCGGAGCGGCACCCATTCACTAGCCTTCCGCGAATGGATGTATTGTCTTCCGATTTGCTTACACCGTCGACCCGCATCGTTTTTTCCTGATTTCGAGGCTCAATCACTTTCAGGCCTAATGCCTAACTGTCAACGCTTAAAACTACCCATTGCTGGGTAGTTCTCCATGACTCGCTACCGGTGGAATGGCTTTTCCTTTCCGGATGGGGTTTTCACCCATTAATGTGTGCAACCTTGCTCGGCCGCTCAAGCAATCCAGGAACAGTAGCATAATGCTTAATCATTAGCATATGTTTTCGCTTGTAAGTATATACCATTTCAGTCTTTTAAAACCTCTTATTCTTCTCCCAATTCCAGGCAGTGGACAAGATAGTTTCAATATCGCTCATCTTTGGCTTCCAACCCAACAATTGTTTCGCTTTTCCATTTGACGCAATCAGCCGCGCGGGGTCTCCTGATCTCCTGGCCGTAAAGTCAAAATTGATTTTCAAATTCGCAATACGCTCAAATACATTAATTACCTCTAAAATTGTATAGCCAACATTATTTCCCAAGTTAAAACTATCGGAAACTGAATTATTGTTTCCCATAATATAATTCAATGCCAAATAATGCGCTTCAGCCAAATCCACAACATGCACAAAATCCCTTACGCATGTGCCGTCAGGCGTTTCATAGTCGTTACCGTAAACATATAATTTATCTCTTTTTCCTAAAGCTGTTTGAAAAATTAGCGGCAATAAATGATGTTCTGGGTTGTGCGATTCTCCTAGCTCACCGTCAGGGTCAGCGCCGGCAGCGTTAAAATATCTTAAAGAAGCATACTTAATGCCATAAGCCTTTTCATAATCTCTTAATAATCTTTCTCCGATTAACTTCGTTTCGCCATACGGATTTATCGGCTTTTGTTCATGTAATTCATCAATAGGCGTATATTTGGGCTCGCCAAACGTCGCCGCCGATGATGAATAAATAAAATATTTAACAGACCGCTCAACCATCACGTCCAGCAAAGTAATCATTTTGGCGACATTATTTGCATAATATCCGCTTGGATTCCGCACCGAATCCGCCACATCAGCCAACGCCGAAAAATGAACCACTGCGTCAATTGGCTCTGAATCGAATATGTTTTTCAGCAATTCCTTGTCGCCAAAATCACCCTGAATAAATTTACCGTATTTTACCGCTTCAATATGACCAAACAATAAATTATCTACCACTAAAGTACGGATACCCTGCTGATGAAAAAACTTATTGCAATGACTCCCAATATAACCCCGCTCCGCCGGTAATCAAAACATTCACTTAAAAACCCCCAAAAAATTATTACATCTTAGCACAAATTTGGCTTTTAAAATCTTGAATATCTTTTAGTCGCTGATGCAAAACATCATACACAATTTGCGCAGATATATCCATATATTGATGAGCAATCATATTGCGAAAACTCACCATTTTGATATATACAACAGTTTGCTCGTTTGACCAATAGCCATAATTCCCCACAAGGCGAAACCCATCCGCCAGATAATCCACTTCGCCCAACTCTTCATCTTTGACAATATGACTAACAATATCAATCATGCAATTAATGACAATAAACAAATTATACTCAACAACGTCCCTGGCAACCGGATGCCTGACAAATTCATCAAAAGACAGGTACTTATAACTCAAAATTTTAGCTAACGACTTTTCTATCTGGCACAATTTCCGTTCCAAAACATCACGCTTCACCACAAAAACATCCTACCCTTCAAGCAACCTCTCTCGTGTTTTCCTTGCCCAATACCGCACATCATTATACTCATGGATAATCCGCAAAGAGTATTCCGCTTCAAATATCGGTTCGCGACACAGCAAGACGATTTTGCGCATATTGGCAACATGTTTGACCAACGGCGTCGCCAGATTTAAAAGAACCAAATCAATCTCTTTATTAGTGAGAACCATAAGCTCAGCCTTTAATCCCAGATACCAATCTGTATCTGACAATAACTCCCGGTCTTTAACATAAATCGCAATATCCAAATCACTATGCCGGTTATTGCTCCTCTCAGCGTAAGACCCAAACAACCAGGCGAACACAACCTCTTCTCTGCTCAGGAAAAAGTTTTCTAACTTCTTAATGAGAAAAGAAACATCATTTTCCTTTATTTCAGGCATAACCACTTTACCTGTTCCTTTTTTTCGCTCAATAAATTTCCGAGCGGGTTTCATTATCTCAATGCGGTATGCCGTCATAGTGAAATTCCCAAACTTCGTGCAAAATTGTCAATATCCACCGGCTCCCCTTTGTCTGTGTCGGCCTGATAGTCAGCATAAAGTCGCAAACAATAAGCATCATCAGCGGATTCATCCGCCAGTGTTTTGACCGAGGCCAACAACGCCGCTATATTGGCAAGCTGTTCCTCTGTAAAGCTGTTGATTATGGCATAGCATCTTTCGCGGTTACTCATTCCCATCACTCCTAATCTAATATACGCTAAAGCATCCTGCCTCGTTATTGCGAGCGCAACGAAGCAATCCCAGAAAGTAAGGGTTATTTGACTATACCACTTTCATTGCGCAATTTCACCCCTAAAGAGATATAGATTGCTTCGCTACGCTCGCAATGAATTTCCAAGGAAGTTACCTCATTGAAGTTCTTAAGCTGTTTAAATTATACTATATTTTGCTCAGGATTGGAAGAAAAAAAGAGACTTGGTTTATTGTCCAAATCTCTCCTTAAACAACTCATTCAATACTTCAACCAAACAGCCGCCGCCAAGCCCAAATATTCTCGCAAGGCTATACAGCTTTTTTCTAAATCCGCCGCGCTAGGCACAAAATGACGAATACTGACTTCATTAACAACATTTACCTGATAATCGGCAGGATAAGACAACACCTGCACCTCAACCTTTTCAAAATAAAACACTGAGCGTCTCATATGAAAAGCAGAAGTCACAAGTATCGGTTTTTTAAAACCGTTGGCGACAAGAATCTCTTTTATATTTTCGGCATTCTGTCTGGTATTAAGGCTTTTATTTTCAATAAATATTTTATTATCGTCTACCCCCAAACCTCGCAACAAACGCTTGGTTATTTGCGCCTCATTGCCGGTATCGCTATACACTTGCCCACCGGCAACCACAATAGGCACATCAAGCTTTCGTTGCAGCACAACTCCTGTCAACACCCTATTGGCGGCAGACCCAGAAAGATGTCCCAGTCCGTCAACATTGGGAGTGTCGGCAGTCGCACCGCCGCCTAAAACAATAATTACATCACCGTTCGGGTTGAATGGTGGTTCATATTGATTTTCCAAACTTCTGATAAGCATACTGCCGAAATAAGCTGTTGAAAGGAGGTAAAAAATCAAGGTAATTAACGACAAAATTTTGGCTGACTTATAATTTCGCCGCCACAGCCATATACTTAAAAGAACTAAACTTAGAATAATAATTCCCGGAGGCAAAAGCCAACTATAGATAAATTTAATTATATATAGCATATAAAAATCCTATGAAGTACTGGTAGAAACATCTGCCAGTTCGTACTTTTTAACAGTATTTCTGGTATGGTCATTAATATTTATTATTTTATTATCTTTGCGAACAATCATGGCTTGTTGCTTTTTGGTTTCTTTATAAGCAGGTAATAATTTTTCCATAATACTTACTACTAATTTTCCATCTTTTTCATGCTCTAATGCCCAAAGAGCTTCTTTTAATAAATTTTTCTCAATTGGTGTAATATTAGCGGCAAAAATTTGTTCATGCTTTGTAGCACATGTGCCCTCTTCAGCCGTCAATAGTTCTTCATAAATCTTTTCTCCTGGACGAAGACCAACAAATTTTATTTTAATGTCCTGGTTTGGTACTAATCCTGATAACTCTATGAGGTCACAAGCCATATCGACTATCTTAATAGGCTCTCCCATATCTAGAACAAATACCTCGCCACCATGGGCTGAAGAAGCCGCTTGCAACACTAATTGCGATGCTTCCGGTATTGTCATAAAATAACGCTGTATATCAGGATGGGTTATAGTAACAGGCCCTCCCTTGGCAATTTGTTTTTTGAATAAAGGAATAACACTTCCTCTGCTACCCAGCACATTACCAAAACGGACCGCTACAAACTTGGTATTACTATTTTTATTTATATCTTGAATAACAAGCTCCGCAATCCTTTTGGTAGCACCCATTACATTTGCTGGATTGACCGCTTTGTCGGTAGAAATCATTACAAAGATAT
>JALQSN010000420.1:0-43508 GCA_023690525.1 Holotrichia oblita | reverse complement strand
GTATTCCGCAGTTTGCCGCCTTGACAAATTGACCGAAAAACTGGCGTCCTTATTTTTAGATTGCGAGTAAAGAAATGCAAGCACTTTTTCACGAATTGTGCGCTTAGTAAGAACATCGATTTTAAGACTCAACTCTATGTTTTTGTCCGCAACCGCACTGAGCATGTTTTCTACGATTTTTGCATGAAAAGCGCAGGCGCTGCAGCAGGTGCGTATTAGCCGCTTGTTGTCAAGGCAAAGCACCTCGCTGCCGCAAACTGCCGCAACATCAAACGGCAGCCTCTTTAGCGTCGAAAAGGAAGCAACCGCAGCAATTAAGTCGGAAGGAAACAATGAGGAAATGATGTTGATATTGCCGTCATAATCGACCTTTTTGCGTTTGAATTTCGCCTGACAAAACAATTCCGATACAGTTTGCCTCATCGCTTTCACGAAACACAAAGTTTCCTTTTTTAAAGGTTTTTGTTGATGCGTTAAGGCATGAAAGTGCGGAAAGAATTTCATCATCCGTCAAATCCGCAAAAATTTTCGAACGCCGCAGCAGCGGCAAATGTTCTCTCATATCAGTTTCCTTGGTTGCAAATGCAACCGCTTTTTGTTTTGTATTATAGTATAATCGGGATGAAAAATCAAGGAGAGAAGCATGGAAAGAAGAATAATTAAAATAGACCAAGAAAAATGCAACGGCTGCGGATTGTGCGTTGAGGCTTGCCACGAAGGCGCAATAGGCATGGTTGACGGCAAGGCTATGTTGCTGCGTGACGATTACTGCGACGGTCTGGGCGATTGTCTGCCGGCATGCCCTGTAAACGCCATAACCTTCGAGGAAAGAGAAACGCTTGCTTACGACGCTACGGCGGTAAAAGCAAACATGGAAAAAAAGAAAGCGTCATCGACGCTGCCGTGCGGCTGTCCCGGAACGCACACGAAGCAAATCAAGATACTGCCTGAAGAGAAAATCGAGAAAGAACAAATTACGGAGCAAATTAGAAGCCGGCTCTCACAGTGGCCTGTGCAGATTAAACTTGTACCCGCAAACGCACCGTATTTTAACAATGCAAATCTGCTGATCGCCGCCGACTGCACCGCTTATGCTTACGGCGCATTTCATGAAAAATTTATTAAAAACCACATTACGCTGATAGGCTGCCCCAAACTCGACGTGACGGAATATGCCGTCAAATTAACGGAAATTTTTAAAAACAACGACATTAAGAGCGTAAAAATTGTGCGTATGGAAGTTCCTTGCTGCGGCGGGATTGAAAGTGCGGCAAAAGAGGCTTTGAAAGCAAGCGGAAAGTTTGTTCCGTGGCAAGTAGTAACTATTTCTACAGACGGACAAATTTTAGGTGAATAAACACTGTTGCTGTTAAAAGTTTTCATTCCCCAACCGAATGTCCCGCTGTTGATTTCAGTATCTGTCAAGCAATCTGCTCATAATCCGAAGCAAGGCAAACAGTCCTGCTTTCGCAGCGGGGAAACGGTTAACTTTTTAAAAACTTAATTTACATTTTTACTTGTATTATGTAATAAACTGCATTACAATAAAAATAATAAAGATGTTATTAAGGAGGAAAACAAATGAGTACAGGAGGAACGATTGCAGTAGTCAGCATTACAATTGTAGGTTTATTTTTGCTTTTCTTGTTCTCGTCATACAAAAAAGCGCCGCCCGATACTGCGTTTTTTATTACGGGAATGGGGAAGAAGCCTAAGGTGTTAATAGGTCAAGCGGGCATTAAAATCCCGTTTTTTCAAAGGCTGGACAAAGTGCCGCTTAACATCATGCAGGTTGATATTAAAACACAGCAGGCAGTGCCTACCAAGGAATTTATTAACATTCAGGTAGACGGCGTTGCTAACATCAAAGTGTCGTCGGACAGGGCGAAACTTGAATTAGCCGCACAAATTTTCCTAAAAGAAAAACTTGACGGCATTTCAAAAATCGTTAAGCAAGTACTTGACGGCAATATGCGTGAAATTATCGGGCAAATGAAGATTACCGATTTAGTGCATAACAGAGATGAATTTGCAGCAAAAGTCAGAGAATCAGCCGCTAAAGATATGGACAGGATGGGCATAGAAATTATCAGTTTTACCGTTCAAAACTTCATCGATGGAAACGATGTGCTGGTTAACTTGGGTATAGACCAAATAGTAGCGATTAAAAAGGATGCAGCAATTTCCAGGGCGCAAAGCGAAAGAGACATCGAAATTGCGCAAAACATGGCTAAAGAGGAATCTAACAAAGCGAGGGTGGAAGCGGAACAGTCCATCGCAGAGCAGAACAACTCCTTAGCGTTAAAACAAGCGGAACTCAAACTTAAAGAGGACACGAAAAGAGCGGAAGCCGACACTGCGTATGAAATTCAAAAGCAGAAGCGGTTGGCGGAAGTGAATACGGCAAACATTAATGCAGAAATCGCAAAGCAGGAAAGACAGGCGGAATTAGGTAAAAAAACCGTTGAAATAAAAGAGCAGGAATTGAATGCCACCGTACGGAAGACGGCAGATGCGCAAAAGTATGCTGCTGAGCAGCAGGCGGTAGCAAATCAAATCTCTCGTAATAAAGCGGCCGAAGCCCAAATGTACGAGGAAGAAAAGCAGGCGGAAATGCTGAAAGTTAAAGCGGAAGCAAATTACATAGCGGCAGAAAGAGCATCTTTGGCGGAATTAGTAAAAGCGGAAAACACTGCAAAGGCAAAGATTGCCGAGGCTAATGCGCTGAAGGAAGCAAAATTGGCGGAGGCGGCAGGTATTGCCGCAGTAGGTCAAGCCGAGGCGGAAGCGATTGACAAAAAAGCAGTCGCTATGAAGAAAATGGAAGAAGCCGCAGTGTTGGATTTAGTCCTAAAGTCAAATGTATTGCCCGACATTGTAAATGCGATGACGCAACCTTTAGCGGCGGCGATGCAAAACATTAATTCCATAACAATGTACGGAGAAGGCAACAATGCAATGCTTACAGAGGACATAACAAAAACACAAGTACAACTGTTCAGTGCAATTCAAGACGCAACGGGCATTGATGTTAAAGTTTTGCTGGCAGGTTTAACCGGCGGGATACTGGGCAACAAACTCGGGAATAAAACTACTGCTGCCGCTCAGCATGAAACAGAAGCGGACAAAAAGAAAAATAACGCAAATTAGCCGTGTATTTGCAGGCAAATAACACGAATTAACGCAAAAAGCACAGAGTTAGATTTCTGTGCTTTTTTGCTCTGCGTAATTATTACCCGTTTGAATTTCATTGTTTGCGCATTTGTCATTTTGTTATGTCAATTTTGCGTCTCTCTGCGGCTTTTTTCCTTTAAACATTGACGAACAAATTGCTGTTAACAGTTAATTGCACGGTTGTTTCGGTTCCGTTGCGTTCAATGTTTAAATAAATTGTATCGCCTGCCCGCACCTTGTACAGATAATCTGACAGGTAAAATGTTCGTGTTATCGGGGACCAATTCCCCTCATTAATTTTAACTGACAAAAGTATGTCACCCGCAAGTAATTTGCCTTCCGCAAGCGCACCCGATGAAACGCTTTCGACACCGACAGTTTCGGAAATTTCCAGTTTGTTTGTCGCACTGCTGTAACTGACCGCTGCTGCGGAAATATTAACATAAATTCCGAGTGCGCACTTTTTGGAGTTGTTATCAATAACACAATCGGCTATTCCCACAGCAACATTTACCGGAATTGCGTAACCCATGTTTTCTACTCCGGACGATACGGTTTTTGCATTTACAATTCCTATCAGTTCACCCCGCATATTAAACAGACCGCCGCCGGAATTTCCGGAATTTATCGAGGCATCGGTACGGATAACCCGCATTGTGACTGTGGCGCTTGTGGAATTCAATGCTTCCATTTGAATTTCTTCCGAGTCTACGCTCACTATGCCTGCAGTTACGGAAATACCTTCCGCTAACGGATTGCCCACGGCTATACTTCTTATTCCGGGCGTTACGGTGTTTGAGTCGGCAAGGACTGCGGTTTTAACAAAGTCCGGCAGTTCCGAAGCGGTAACTTTTACTACGGCAACATCCTTGTCGATAGAACCTCCTACAAACTCACCGTAAACCGGCATAAGCGTGCCGTAGGTGTAAACCAAAATTTCTTCCGCCGTCTTATCGGCAGCCGTGCTGTCGTAATCGTAAATCATGTGGTAATTGGTGATTATATAAGCCTTTCCGCCTTCAATTCTGTAAACTACGCCGGATCCTTCGGCGTAAGTTGTGCTGGTAGTTGGACGGTACCCGCCTGTCCTAATTGTAAATTTGGAGCGGATTCGCACGATCGAAAGCAATGCTTTTGACGCCGCATACTGTGTATCGTAGTAATCGGCCATTAAAAAGGAATTAAGAAACTCTTCAAAATCCGCATCGGGATAAATGTCAAGATATGCCTCAAAAAGGTCGTAAATATCAATCGCTGCATCCTTCCCGTCAGTTCCGGATTTGCCGGTTAAACTGGCAAGCCATTCCTGTTCCGTTCCGGTAAACCCGTTGTCGCAGGCTATCTCGTAAGCGGATTTTCCTTGAAATGCCGAACAGCCGATCAAAGAAAAACACAAACTGATTGCGACAAGTAATGCCAACACCATAATAATTCTTTTTTTCATAAAGTCCCTCATCTTTTTTATTTTATTAAGTCTTTTTTGTAACCTTCCGCAGCAGCGGTTTTTAATGTAAAACCGCCAACTCCTGAATTAAGTTCTGCCTGAAACGCTCTTTATAGCATCTGTTTGCCCTGTATGCGTTAGGTTATGAAATAAGTTTATCCTTTATTTATTAATTTACCGTCAACTAATTGCAGCGGTATATCCGAAATTCCCATTACCGTTTGGTCGTTTTTGCCGGAATTTAAATCCTATACTGTTGACAATACAGGAGGAATATTGAATAAACATTGAAACGGAAAACAATTAGAAAGCGATTGAAAAAGTTATTTTTTCCTGTGCTGAGGTTACATTCAATTTCCAGCCGTTTTTATCGGCAAGCGTTTTTAAAATTGAAAGTCCCAGTCCTGCACCGCTGTTTTCCGCACGGGATTCGCTGCCCCGATAGAATCTTTCAAACAGAAGCGGAAGTTCCTCTTCTTTTATTGCACTCCCGGCGCTTGATACGGAAAGCACTATTTTTGCCGCCTGTTTTTTCAGTTTAACCTCTATTGTACAATCCGGAACTGAATGTTTAATCGCATTGTCGCATAAAATTCCTACGGCTTGGCGGACGGCAAACTGTTCGCCTTTATACATTAAGCCGCCGTCCGTGTCGCAGAGCAATTTTTTGCCCGCTTCAAATGCGACGCTTTCAAACGCCAATACTTCCATTAATACAGTCTGCGACAAATCAAATTCGGTTTTAATTGCTTTTCCCGTTTCATCCAATTTTGAAAGCGTTAAAAGTTCGGTCGTCATGACGCTCATTTTTTCTGTTTGCTGCTTTACCACCTCAAGCCATTTTTTGGTATCCGCCTTGTTGTCGCTTTTTTGCAGTAACTCAACACTTGCCGAAATGACGGACAGCGGAGTTTTCATTTCATGTCCCGCCTCAGAAATAAACAGTTTTTGCTTTTCAAATGCCGCCGCCGTTGGTTTTATAATCCATTTCGACAGAAACCAAACAAGAACCAGCAGTACAAGCATACCGCCGCCGCCCGCAAAAAGTACGGTTGCAAGTAATTCGCTAAACATTGCATCTTCCATGCTTACATCCAAACCGGCAAGAATTTTCCCGTCTTTAGTGTTTTTTACAAGAAATTCCAAGTCGTTTATTTTTCCGCTTCCTTTTCCGCTTTGTTTAACCACTGCAATGCACTGGCTTATCGTTTCCGTGTTAAAAAAAACATCGGCGCTTTTTATTGCAGTGATTTCAAAATCGGGATTAAGTTTTACGGCAAAACCCCGAACATTATTTAGGCGGACAATACCGGGCAAATCATGAGAACCGGCAGGTAAATCGAACTCCTCAATCATTCTTTCCAAAGTTGTTTTAGTGGTAGTGTTGTTTCTGACATAGGTTGTGATTAAAATACTCGCACAAAAAGCAAAAACAATGGCAAAAATTATTCCCGCCATAACAAAGAAAAATTTTAATCTTGTCCTTTTAATTACCGTCATCTTCAGCCTCTGTGTGCAATATGCGGTAACCTATGCCACGCACCGCTTTTATCGCTACACAAGTTTTTATTACCGCAAGTTTTTTCCGCAAAAATGAAATGTAAACTTCGGCGTTGTTGTATTCCGATTCATTATTCCATCCCCAAACCTTTTCGATGAGCATTTCCTTTTTGACGATGATTTTGGGATTGGACATTAGCATTTCCATGATTTTAAATTCCACGCTGCCGAGTTTTATTTCGCCGTTGCCGCTACGCAAAACGAGCGTGTCCCTGTCCAGTATTAAATCAGAAAACGCTAACTCGTTACCCTTATATTCAGCCTGACGGCGTGTCAACGCTTTAACCCGTGCAAGAAATTCAGCGGCGGCAAACGGTTTTGTAAGATAATCGTCTGCGCCCAAATTCAGACCGGCCACCTTGTCGGCAACCTCCGATTTTGCGGACAAGAACAAAACGGGCGTGGATACCTTTTGTCGGCGCAATTCTTTAACCGTATCAAATCCGTTCAATTTCGGCATCATAATGTCAAGAACGATTAAATCGTACTGCCCGGTCACAGCATAGTCAACCGCATCGCTTCCGTTAAAAACTCCGTCGGATTCGATGTGTTCCTTTTTTAGCATTTCTTTGAGCAGTTCGACCAGCGTCCTTTCGTCGTCGACAATTAAAACTTTCACTTAGCCTCTATCCTTATTTTAAATAATACAAAACTTTTATTGAAAAAACATTGAAAACTGTTTTAAGTTTATCACAAACAGCAAAAAAATCAAGTAACTGTAACTGCCAGTTTGTCATTCTGCTTTTGAAATGCTGTACGCCGTGAAGCAAAAAATTTTACGATAGAAGACATTGCATTTAGCCTTGCTTTATGACATTTCCCGTCTTTTGCTTGATTTTTAATACCTTTTCTGTTAGATTTTAAAGCATATTTTAAAAGTATTGTTAAAAAAGCAATAATACAAAAATACTGATAAAAGACACTATGTAAGAATTGCCGGATTAGGGCGGGAGGCGACAATGAAAAAGGAAAATAATTTAATGGAGAAATTATTTTTAGGAATTTTTGCGGGATTTACCTGTGTCATAATTGCCGTTACGATTTTGTCCAGCACCTTTTTACGGCAGTTTACCACTCTCATACATCAAAATGCCGAGCAGCGGCTTAAGAACGCCGCAGAACTTGCTGCAAAAACAATTACCACCGCCGAGGAACTGGATAAATATCAAACCCTTGAGGATTTAGAAGATACAGATAAAAACGAAGCATACGAAGCGTTGCGCGCTAAGATGCAGGCGTTTGCCGCCGAGCATGACCTTTTGTATGTTTATTTTATGCGCCAGACTGGAGATTGGGAAGAACAAATGATAATTGACAGCGACAGCGAGGAACCGCTGCAACTGGACTATTTTGAGGATATGAACGAGGAAACCCACATTGCTTTCACGGAAAAGAGATCTGTCTCTATGAATGTCGGGGACTATGTCCCTGCGTGGGAAGGGATAATAGGCGCATACGCTCCCGTTTTTTATGAAGGCACCGACATAGTTGCCGCTATAGTTGGCGTCGACCTCTACGATGTGCAAATCGTCAGCGTCAGCGCCCTCAGCAAGACCTTTACCTATATATTTATGGTTTGCGCCGCATTTTTAGTAATCAGCGCATCTGCCCTTTTGTTTCTTTTTAGAAGGAAAGCGCACGATTACCAAAAGGCAAGCGTCGCTAAAAGCGAATTTCTTTCCCGTATGAGTCATGAAATCCGTACTCCGATGAACGCTATTATCGGTTTCTCACGAATGGCGGAGAAAGCGTCCGATATCAATGAAGTCGGTCCCTACCTTAAACAAATCAGTGAATCCTCGGCGTTTTTACTGGAACTGATTAACGGAATCCTGGATATTTCAAAGATAGAAGCGGGTAAAATGCACCTTTCAAAGAAGGCAGTTTCTCCGCTTGAAATCATGGAGAATATCCAAAGTATGCTGCAAAACCAAGCCGTAGCAAAGAATATAAATCTTATTTTCAGCAAAGAAGGCGAGATACCCGGATATATTTATTGCGATGCCACGCATCTTACGCAGGTTTTGCTCAACTTGTTGTCCAACGCACTTAAATTTACAAACAAAGGCGGGCGCATTGTCTTATCGATAAAATTGCTCGAACGCAGTGAAGGCCGCTGCTGCTTAGAGTTTGCGGTAGAGGATAACGGAATAGGCATTAACAAAGAGTTCTTACTGAAAATATTTGAAGCATTCGAGCAGGAAGACGGGGGCAAAACCCGTAAATACACCGGGACTGGATTGGGGCTTAACATCTCTCAATTACTAGTGCGGCTTATGGGCGGAGAAATTAAGGTGGAAAGCGAAGAGGGCAAAGGCAGCAGATTTTGGTTCAGCATTTGGTTCGACATGGCCGCTAAAGAGGACGCTCCCTATGAACGGAAACGCATCCCCGGCGGAAAAAAGACCGTAGATTTAACGGGCAAAACCGTGCTTATTTTTGAAGATAACGAAATAAACCGTATAATCGCAGGCAATTCGCTCAACGAATTGGGTGCAAATGTAGAATTTGCCGAAAACGGCAGAGTGGGCGTGGAAATGTATCTGAGCACACCCGAAAAATATCACATGATTTTTATGGACATTCAAATGCCGGAAATGGACGGCTACCAAGCCACACGGCGCATTCGCAGTTCCGGCTGCAGCAATGCTAAATCTATTCCCGTCATCGCTATGAGTGCGGACACATTTAGAGAGGATGTCGAAGCCTCATTGGAGTCAGGCATGGATGCCCACATCGGCAAGCCATTTGAGCAGGAGCAGGTAGTTTCGACCATTTATGATGTAATTAACAAAAACAGAATATAAGCGCTAAACATACTGCTGTCCGTTCAAGTTAGCATCCGCACACTTCCGTTAAATTTCCGCATAAAGAAAAGCACGGACAGGTTTAACCGTCCGTGCGATAAGAAGGAGAATAGAGAGAACAATGTTTTAAATGCCTAATGTTTGCCGCAAAAGTTTCAGTTCGAGAAAAAGTGCGGATTGGTTAGATTGAACTGCGTAATGAAAGCGTTCTACTACCGGGTTAAGCAAATCGTTGATTGCCTCTTTATTTTGTTTGATTAGCGCATTGATTTCGGTCGTTATTTCGGCAATGTTTGTGCGGACTAAAAGTATTTGCGAATTAACCTCGCCCGCAAGCACGGAAATTTTCCCCCAAACGATATTAATTTCATCCATGACCGCCCTGTATCCCGAACTGCCTTTTTCCAATCCGGCTAACTGTGAGATGAGAGAATTTAATTCGGTTTTCAAATTTATATATTCTTCGCTGCTGTAAAAGCCGTTTACCAATCCTTGGTATTGTTCGTGTAACCCGTCGTATTCCGCTTTTAATTCCGTATATTGCCCGCCGATTACCGAAGCGTAAATTTTCTCGACTTCTGCCTCGAATGCGCTGACGAGTGCGGAGTATTGCTCATTGTATCTTTGGTAAATTTCCTTTGAGAGTTCCGCATAAGTTTCAAGTGCGGCAATTTGCTCCTCGCTGAGCGACTGCTTGCTGTCGGATTTTCCGTGAGATATCTGCCAGCAATCTCCCTGTTTGTCTCCGAAGTGCCGCTTTTCGTTAAAGCCTTCAAAAGGATTTTGCTCGTCAAATTGCGGCCGGATGTTTGCAACGGTTCCCGTAGCGGAAACTTTGTCATCGTCATTTGTTGCAGCGTAGACAGCCGCACTTGAGCCAAAGATACCCAAAACCACTCCTGCCAGCAGCAACGCTCCTGTAACTTTCTTTTTCTTACCCATAACCTACCTCCTTACATTCGATTTTTTAATTCCGTAAATGCCTTTTACGGTTTTGCAACTCAACTGTAAGTCTTTAATCTTGAAAAAAACTTGAAAATAGTATTTTTTAAATATTTTATATAACAAGTTCCATTGCGAAGCAATCTGGAAATTAACAAATGCGTCTATGTGCGAAACTAGTCGGGCAAGTTTACTGTAGCAAAAATCCATTACTAACATTGTTGTCCGTAGTTCAGATTCCTGCATAAAATACAATAGGAGGTATCTTTTATGTGTTGTTGGCTTTTGTTAGGGTTCGCTCTCGGCAGTTGCTGCCGTTCAAACAGGTGCCGGTGCAGGCATTGCTGTAATTGCTGCGACCGCTGGTAAAACAAAAACGGCATATACCCTTCGGGGTATATCCGTACATAACAGTAGACAATCAATATGGTTCTTAATAAGGAAAGTTTTTTATTGTTAAAGTTGAGCAAGCATTTGTTTTAAAAAGTCTGTAAAATCCTGATTTTTTTCGTTTACCGCCATGTTCCATGCGGACGCTTTGGCAAACCCCAATTTATTACCTAGGTCAAAGCGCATCCCGTCAAACTCATATGCAAAAACAGGTTCGCTTCCCGCTTGCAAATTAATAGCGTCGGTAATTAGATATTCGCCGTTTGCCGACGGAGTAATTTTATCAAGATAAGTAAAGAAAGATGACGAAAAGACGCAGCGCCCTAAAAAAGCAAGATCGCTCGGGGTGTTTTGCGGTAATGGTTTTTCGCAAATTTCTTTAATTACACGGCTTCTCCCGCTTCCGCCGCAAATATCGGCGATGCCATACTTGGAAATGTCGGCGGGCAAAACCTTTTGTACGCCTACAACAGAACAATTCGTGCGGTCAAATTCTTTAACTAATTGGGAAGCAACGCTTGTCTGTGCGAAAATCAAATCATCTCCGTTTAAAAAAACAAAAGGCTCGTTTTTTACGAAATTTCTGCACAGAGAAAGCGCATTGCCGCTTCCTGCCTGAGTTTCTTGAACAACAAAATTTATTGCCGCTTGTTCGCACACTGCCAACACCTTGCGGAGTTCCTCGGGCTTGTTCTTTTCGTACAAAAAATCGTTTAACTTTTTGTCGTCTTTAAAATAACGGACAATATGCTTCTTTTCGGGATTAATTACCACTAAAATGTCCCTGATTTTTGCGGATACCACTTCTCTTATTAAAAACTGCAAAGCGGGGATGTCGCCTATCGGCAGCATCTCTTTTGCGTAAACTTTAGCGTACGGCAAAAAGCGGGTACCTTTGCCGCCCGCTAATATTACCGCCTTACTGACCCTGTTCATTCTACTGTTACGCTCTTTGTTAAGTGGCGCGGTTTGTCGGGATTCAATTTTTTGTATGTGCTTACCCAAAAAGCAAACAACTGTAAGGGTATTATTGAAACAAGCGGCATTAAAATTTCGGAAGTGGCCGGCAGTTTAATCAAGCAGTTGTCCCCACTTAAATTACTTTGCTCAAGTTGCGTAAGCAGCAAAACGCTGCCGCCCCGTTCTCTTACTTCGCAAAGTAATTTCTCGTTTTTTGCCGCAACTTCTTGCTGGGTGGAGATTGCCGCTACAAGAGTGCCGCATGTTACCAGCGCCATTGTGCCGTGGCGCAATTCCGATGCGGCAAGCCCGTCAGAAAACATGTAAGAAGTTTCCTTTAATTTCAAAGACGCTTCCTTTGCTGTTACAAAGTCCACGCCTCTGCCCACAAACAGTGCGCACTTACTGCTGCGGTGAAGTTTTGCAAGAACTCTAATTTGTTTTTCGCATTTAATCGTTTCTTCAATTAATGCGGGGCTCCTTTCTAATTCGTTGGATAACGCCGCAGTTTTTTTATTTTTCGGACTTAGAAGCAACGCAATTAAGTAAAACACAAGAATTTGAGTAGCAAAACTTTTCGTTGCGGCGATAGCGGATTCTTTTCCTGCCTGAGTGTAAATCACTTCATCCGCTTCCTTTGTTAAAGAGGATTCCTTAACATTGCAAATCGCCAGTATTGCCGCACCGTTTTCTTTTGCCAATCTGACTGCCGTCAAAGTATCCGCCGTTTCTCCGCTCTGGCTGACGGCAATTACCAGCGACTTTTCATCCGGTGGCAACACACTGCAACCGAATTCTCCGGAAACCTCCGTTTCGACGGGCTGTTTAAGCAATCTGTTGAAAATATGCTTTCCTAAAAGACAGGCATGGTATGCGGTGCCGCATCCGATAAATATAAGCCTCTTGCGGGCCTTAAACAATTCCTTAATCCTCTGCTGCTGCGCAATCCCGTCGTTAAAACAGTCCAGCGTGCTGCCTACGGCGGCAGGAATTTCATAAATCTCTTTAAGCATAAGCGGCTCTAACGCCTGCGCTTCTTTCATACAATACCTCCTTAAACCCGCAGGATGCGGCAAGCAGTTAAATTTTCTCTATAAATCCCTTGAGAGAAAACGCTATCTCGTCGCACATTGCTTTGCTTTTACATTCCGCTACAATACGAATTTTTGGCTCTGTACCGCTTGCCCGCACGAGAATCCGCCCCTTTGTTTTAATCTTTTGGGAAATCCCGTTAACGAAGTCCCAAAGTCCCTCGTTGTTAATAACAGCCATTTTGTCCTTTACGGTAACGCTGATGTTTGTTTGCGGATAAAGTTTTACCGGACAAAGAAGTTGGGAAGAAGTTTTTTTAGCCGCTTGCGCAAGTTGGAGGGCGGTCAGTATGCCGTCGCCTGTGGTAGCCAAATGACGAATAATCGTGTGCCCCGACTGTTCGCCGCCTAATGCCGCACCTTCCTTAATCATCATTTCCGAAACATACTTATCTCCGATATTAGCCCTGAAAAGATTAATGCCTTTTGCTGCGAGCGATTTTTGAATTGCCATGTTGGTGTGAGAGGTTCCCACGACGCAGTCGTTTTTAAGAAGTCCTTTTTCCTTGTAAGCGCACGCTAAAATGTAAAGTGCCATGTCGCCGTCGACAATGCCGCCTTTGCGGTTGACCGCAATTACTCTGTCGGCGTCCCCGTCAAAGCAAAACCCCAAATCGGCACCGTTTTTTACAACCTCTTCCGCAAGAATCTCCGGATGAAGCGCACCGCACATTTCGTTAATATTTTTTCCGTCGGTTTGCGTGCTGTAAACGGTTACTTCCGCCCCTGCACGCATGAAAACTTTAGGTGCAATTTGCGCCGCTGCGCCGTTTGCGCAGTCCAGCACAATTTTCATTCCTTTTAGGCTTAGGTCGACGGCAGAAACTAAATGCTCTTCGTATGCTTCCGCCCGTTTTGAATCGTAAGAAAAGAGTCCGATTTTTTCGTGCGGAACAAGCATGGAACTGCAAAGAAAACTTTCTACAACAGATTCCTGCTCTTCACAAAGTTTAAGTCCGGAAGAGGAGAACAATTTAATACCGTTATATTCGGGCGGGTTGTGCGAGGCAGAAATTACCGCTCCGAAGTCGGCGTTTAGCCTGCAGGTTAAATACGCAACCGCTGCCGTAGGGACAATTCCTGCATAAATTACGCAGCATCCGCCCGCAAGCGCACCCGAAGCGAATGAGAGACTAAGCAGTTCTCCCGAAGTCCTGGTGTCCCGTCCTAAAATAATTTTTTTTGCTCCCGCCTGCGCAAGCGCATTACCGGCACGAAATGAAAGGTCGGGCGTAATTTCACTGTTTGCCAGCCCTCTGATTCCGTCCGTTCCGAAGTACAGTCCCACAAACACCTCCGTTAATGCTGTATAATAATCAACCTCTTAGAAAAAGGTGCAAAATTAAAGCGACAAAATTCAGAAATCGGGAGTGCGGTTTCCGCTTTTTAATTTATTCATCTTACGGAAACTTGTAAACATTATCCATAAAAATCGACAAAGAAAGAGGTAAGAAAAGGTAAGAAGGTAGCGAGGAAAAGGAGTATTAGGCAAGAAAAGACAAAATACGACATACTTCGACATATTTTGCGCAAAATAAATTGTTTTTTAACAAAAAATAACCTTTTCTGTTCAAAATAATATGTTAAGATAATATTTAGGAGGCGGCGGGGAAACATGTCTAAGATTAGATGTCTTATCGTCGATGACAATGACGAATTAAGAGACGAATTAAAACAATTGCTATTTTCCGGTGAATCGATTGAGGTAGTGGGAGAGGCTGCCGACGGAACGGAGGCAGTGGAATTAATACGCAGTCTTAATCCTACGGTAGTTCTACTTGATATTGTAATGCCTAAGTTAGACGGATTCGGTGTGCTTGACCGTTTCAAGGGAGCAGCAGGCAGGCCTAAATTTCTTATCTTGTCTGCGCTTAGTCAAGAGAACTTTATTACTAAGGCTTTTAATCTGGGAGCGGATTATTTCATGATAAAGCCCTTCCAAAAGGATGTACTGGTAAGCAGGATAACCGACCTAGCCAATGAAAAAAACGAAAGAAAGATAATTACATATGAAAGGAAGGCGGAAAGTAAAAGCGGATATGCGCAAAAGTCGCTGGATGAAAAAATATCAAGTATATTTATTACAATAGGAATACCCGCACATATTAAAGGCTACCAGTTTTTACGGGAAAGTATTAAGTTGGTGGTAGATACACCGGATATGATAAACAGCATTACTAAAAAACTGTATCCTGCGATTGCCGAGAAGTTCAACACAACTGCAAGCAAAGTGGAAAGAGCGATAAGGCACGCAATAGAAGTATCCTGGAACAGAGGTAAAATAGAAAACATAAACAGCCTGTTCGGTCTTAAAGTCTACGCCGCTCACGAAAAACCCACTAACGGCGAGTTCATCGCTCTTGTCGCCGATAAAATGTTGATCGAAGGAGCATAGGGGGAAAGCGGAAAAAGTGCAATCCTGCTTTGCCAGCAGTCATGCAAACGGCTGCAACAGAGCCGGCAAGACTGATTTAAATAACAAAAAAAGAAGAGTGCTAAAACGCAAAACCCTAGTTAAACTAGGTTTTTGCGTTTTTAATGGTTTCTTGGCGGTCAACAGGGCAAATCTGCAATCACTGTTTAATTGGCTAAAAGCGCAAACCTGATTTATCGGGACTAACCCGATTATTTCAAGGTAAGGTGCAGAATTAAAAAACAAAATATTGGATCTGCCGTTTCCCAGCCCTTCCTTTTCTGTAAATTCTGTAGTTTCATTTGCAGATGGTACCACACAGGCGGCATGGCCTATAGTGTAGAATTCATTTTTAGGTTTCCCCTTTTTACACAATAAAATTTAGTCAAATTAAAATGCCTCTGCATTGACAGACAATCCGCAATAAAAATGTCTTATAAAACCTGCGTTTCACTCTGCCCAATGCGAAAATGGTAAAAAGGACTTTATGAACACTGATTTTATACATATTTTTCTTTCCTTTGCTGAAACTATAATTATCAAAAAAAAGGAGAGTATTTAAAATGTCATTTGAAAGTGAAAAAAACAATTCAAAGTTCGCAAATGTTGCACCATTAGGCTTGTTAGGTTTTGGACTAGCATTAATTATGTTAAGTTTACATTACGCTAACTTTATTCCTTTTGATGCTGTAGTAACAGCCACACTGGGTGCGGTAGGCTTTTTAGCACAATTTATTGCAGGTATTTTTGAATTCCGTAAAGGCAATTCATATCGCGCTGTAAGTTTTATCGTATTCAAACTGTTCTTTCTAATACTGTATCGGATAAAGATTGATGTTTTCGGGACTGATATGCTTGGAACGCACTATTTATCTTTAGGGTTTTTCTACATAATGTGGATAATCATCCCGCTCATGCTGCTCATAAAATTACCAAGAAAACATCTATGTCTTCAATTGATTCTTGGTTTGTTTGCCGCATTTAATTTAGCATTATGCATTGGAGCATTTGCTCAAAGCATTGTGGTAATAAATGTGGCGGGCTATATTGGTTTAGTCTGCGGATTAGCAATACTGCTTGACTTTGTTAAACATATTTTTAATAATAGTTTCATGTTGGATATGGAATAGTTATTTTATCTGCACTCCTGTATTAACCATTTTGCTGAATATAGTAAAATGGTTAATTTTTTTCCAGTCTAAAAAATATAATCTATAGCCATCGGCGGACTTTTCTAACGCACTGTAAGCAAAAAGAATTCGTCAAAAGTCCCTGCGCAATCTTCACTTAAGCAACCAATGCTTCAAGGCCATTTGAACCGATTATGTCAGGTAAGGTGCAGGGTTAAAGGCTTTTGAGAATATTTAAATTCTTTCTATATGTTCATTATAATATGCTTCTTCTCTTTTGAAACGCCTGCGCAAGCCGAGCCAAAATAACCAGCCGAAAGGAATTAAAAATATAGATGCAATCAAATAATATAAGCACCCGATTATACAGCCGCCCATATCTTTCTTAAATTCGCTTCGGAAATAATTGTCTATGTCATTATTATAACAACAATCCCGAAAATCTGAATATCCTATAAAGAATGTAGTATTAGCTGCCATGTAATAAAGCGCAGTATAAAACAGGAAAAATACTATAGGTAAACAAAATAAACCATAGAAAAGTTTAGTATTTGCAATCCCAATTACAACAAAAATTATTGCATATATAGAAGTTAGAATGCAAGAACCCCATATTCCCCATTTCTTTCCTTTTTTTCTTTGTTCTTGTATATTATCGAGTTTGCTTTTATATTCAGCCAGTTTGCTTTTTTCCATATTAACTTATATGAATTATTAAAAAAAAATGAGCAGAATATCGGCAAAAACTACTAAAAAAAGGCTTATAAAAAAACGGTCAAAAAACGGCGTTTTTTAGCGATGTATAAAGTTTGCAGGCAGAAGGTCATAAACGCTCGTTTTATGCAAAAAACAGGTAATATTTACCTGTTTTTGCTGCATGTTTATGCAATTTGGTGGGGCAACAGGGCTCGAACCTGTGACCCTCTGCTTGTAAGGTAAAAACTCTGCTTTTTTTAACCTTACCCCTACGGGGTAAAAATCAGAAAACAACATAAAAAAACGACAGTATTTAAGCACTGTCCTTTTTTTGTTTTATAAATGTTCTGCCCCAGTATTTTTATATTGGGGCTAGTGGTCGTTGTGGAACTTTTGAAATTGTGCTATATATTTTTGTAAATTTTTGGCAGTATCATATTACATATTTGAAATTTAGGTTTAAAATGTCTACAAATTGCATTTTTGAGCATAATATAAATTATGCAAAAAGCATAAAACAGTTGTTGACATTTAGGCGCCTAGGTGTTACACTGAAATTGGCCTTTGTGCCATACTCACTCTCATTTGAGGGAGGAGCCGATAAAAGCGTTCACGGTTGTGGGCGCTTTTTGATTTATATAATTGTTGTATTGTCGACGATAATTGTCTTTATCATGTGGTCTTGTTTTGTAAGCAGTATTTATACCATAAACATCTTCTTTTTCAAAATACCCTAAAACAATAAGATATTCTTCTTTTGCGCAGAATATCTTAATTTTTGGCTTTTCCTTGTCTTCCCAAATCCATAAATTTTTGCATTCGTTACAAACGCTTTCCAGAATTACTTTAACCCACTTTAGCCGTGCAGCGCGTTCTGAATCAAATTCCCTTTTATTTTCACGCTCACTTGTAATAAAATGTTCAAATTGGTTATGGAACACTTTAATCTTTTTTCCTGCAAAAAACAGTTCGGCATTTACTAAATCATCAAATATCACTTTTAATATGTTTTTGAAAACATTCATATTGTGAAATTCGGTTATGTCAATTTTCTTTGGAAAGCTCTCGCATTTAGCCATGTTTATTTGTCCCCCAAAGGAAAGTGAAGTATATTCAATTTAGGTTCGCTCGGCATTGTTGTTTCAGTTAAAGAATAACCTGACTTTTTTTTGATTAAATTAATAATTGTACTTTTTGCATTATTTACTTCAATATCTCTGCAATGACACACAATTGCACCTAGCAAAATATCGGTTAATTGCATTATTTGCACTTCGTTTGAACGAATTACTTGAAAGTTATGCGCTACTGTTTTTTGAGGTAATTCGTAAACAAAAGAAGATGCCTGCTTCCTGTTTGTAATGTTTTGTAACTTGCTGATTTTTTCCTTGTGTTTTGTGTCTTTTATATCAATATAAAAGTTGTAGTTACTGTTCGGTTGCAGTAGATGAATAATGAGTTGATAGTACATTTTATAATAAAATTCATCATGAGTTTGTTCGTATTTTCCATGATTCAGTTTATTTTTATCCACTATAACAGCACGGAATCGCAATTCGTCATTATCAAAAAAATAATTTACTAGGTCTTCAAATGGCAACAGTTTACTTGGTTGTACTTTTGTCCATTTAAGTTCCTGTACAACATTTATTTTATGTCTTATTTTAATTTCCTTAATCCGATTATTAATTTCTTGAATTTTGTCTTGTGGTGCCCACACAGCACCCAACCCCATAAAGCGACTTTCGTCGTGTTCTAAATGGCAGCTTTCGTCGCAATATACATTGAATTTTGTCATTTAATCTCCTTTGTGGCTTTTAAATCAAGTTGCGGAACTCTTGCATGTGCTTGTAACAATCTGGGAAGCGTCCGGGTTCGCCGCAAATAATACAATCTTTTAGCCATTACTGTTTTACCTCTTTTTGAATTTACTCGTCTTTAAGTGCTTTGTTTAAAGTTTTTTGGTTTTCCTTATCATTCGCAATAGTAATTATACTATTGGCAAGATCCTCTTCTTCGTATCTTGCAATGTACCATTTTTCTAATAATAATTCTATCAGTTTTTGTAATTGCTCGGCCTCTTTTGGGTCTACATCAAGCATGAAATTTACATCATGTTCCATATGTGCGCCTATATTGCCAATCTTTCTAGTGCCGTCTATAGCTTTCCATTGTGATGCTGTAACTTTACTTTCTAATTCTGCAATTTCGTCAATCAGTCTTTTTCTCTTGATATTCCAAAAATTGCGAATCATTCCTTGTAAGCAACGCCTAAACATTGTTGCTGCTGCTTTTGGAGAAAGCCTTAGTATGGCTACGCCCTCAATGTAATCATTTCTAATTTGTTCAGGTATGTAATCCGGAAAATGTTTGCATGTAAATTCAGGAATTAAATCAATTTGTTTTCCGCTATTAAAGGCAATTGCAGAAATTTTTTTACATTTAGTATTTGTACATTACAAAAAGGTTACTTGAAAATCCGCTTCCCTTTCATCGCCTGTCCTGCTAGTGTTATAACGATTATGTCCTATTTGTTCATAAGTGCAAGAATTTGCATAAGATTGCCTGCAACGGCAAAACGGACACACATATGTTTTTGCTTTTAAATCAATTTCTACCATTCAATCCTCTGTAAATTATCTTTTTGTTTAAGATGCAATTATTTGTATTAATCCAATCAAAAAAGCAATTATTACTAAAGCAATCATTATAGCAAGACCAGTGCTTGGCTTTTGCTTTTCCCGTTCTTGCTCTTGTATTATTGGAGTAGTTGAAGATTGTTGCAGTTGTTGCTCGGACGGCGGCGCCGTTAATGGCTACACTGATATTAAGTCTAAGCCGCAGTATTCGCAAACTTCGTTTTCCTTATGGTTAATTCCGCCACAATTTTCACATTTCATTGTTTAACCTCTTTGTAAATATTTTTCCAATACTGACAGACAGTTGTCATATTCAGTGTGTTACGCTTTTATACGAACAGATGTTCGACAATCTTAGGTGTATGAAAGAGTTTTTTGTTTCGTTAATCTTTAAGCGAACAGATTTGACGGCGGCAGAAAAGTTACAGTATGCCGTTTGGCTTATTTCTTTTCTAAACGGTCAATAAGGGCGTTGAATTGCTCTGCAAGCAGTTGCTTGTCATCGTTGCTTAATGTTTTGTACTGCTCTAAGTTTAACGCTTGAAGTCCTTGCTTAAAGGCAATTTCTTTATCTGACGGATAACTTAATAGGTGGTTTATGTCTGTCTTAAAATAGTCGGCAATTTTTTGCAACATTTCAAGATTGGGTTCCGTCTTACCAGATTCCCACATACAAATTGTGTTTTGCGATAAACTAAACTCTTTTGCTAGTTCTAATTGACTTAGTCCCTCTTTAGTTCTTAGTTTTTTAACATTTTAGCAAATGTCTCAGTCATAAAAACATTTTATCAAAAAAAATAGGCATAATCTATTGACAAATAGAATTTATCTATAGTATAGTGTTGGCAAATAGGAAATATCTATTTTAGGCCCCTCAAACCCACTTAAGCGGAATTAAAGAGGGACTGAAAACAGACACAAAAGATAACAAAACACAGCGCACAGCGCAAACAGCATTTTAAGGGGGAAAAGAAAAATGCTTAACGAATTTATTTACAGCGAGAAGCGGCAAAGAGTTTACTGGCAGCCTGCGGGGCGCAGCGAGGAATACGCAGTATTCGGCAAAAGCGGTTGGTACTACTATCTCAAATATCACCGCAAAGTCAAATTCAGTTCCGAGCAGTGCCGGCAGATAGACGAAAAATACGCTTCGGTAACAGTCAAATCAAGCCGCAAGCGCAAGGCGGTACGGAATGTTTAACTATTACTGCGTAACACAAATCGTTTACAAGTCAGACCGCCCCGCTGTTATCGTATCCGGCAGCGAACAGCATGAAAGCAAGCCGGTTGATGATTTTCACGATGAGCAGCACCGTTACATTTGGGTTAACTGGTTTGACAACGAAACGGATTTTGAAAGGCATTTAAACGCTATTACACCTAAGACGGACAGCAAGCGCAAAGCGATTAAACGGACTTATCCGCAAATAGCGGAAAGAATATAACGGACTGTCAAAGACAGTCAAGGGAGTAGAACATGGAAAAAGGTATTTACCTGCAAATGCGCCGTGAAACAATGGGCGAAGGAAGCGACAAAAAAGCGTTTGAAGTGCATAGCGTTGCACAGATTTTTGAACCTGCGGAAAACGGCAGGATTTACGACAAACCGAGAGTTTGGGAAGTTTGGTTACAGCCCAATGTATTTAAGCCTGCCGCTGTTGGCACGCTTGTTAATTTTGATTACGGCGTTAAAAAAGACAGGAAAACAGGTGCAGAAAAGCCTTGTATTAAAAACCTGCGCTTAGCCTCTGCAAAATAGCAATTCCCTGCCCTGTAAGGTTTCCTCACCTTACGGGGTTTCCTCCTCCGGCTCCTTGGGCGGCCAACAACATGAAGCGACACGATGATAGCCCATCCATTAAAATATGCTGTGCCAGCGGCAACACGGGCAGGAGACTAGAATTATGGGCAAAAGAAAAGGTTATTCAACCGCCGAGCGGAAAGCGTACTGGATGGGCGTAGGTGTAAAGTTGGACAGAACGGACGGTCTTTCCGATGTTCTCAATCATTCAAGGTTTGGCACTAACGACACTATTACCAGTTTCCAAAGCGGATTCAAAGCAGGCGACAAAGCCTTAATGAAAAAACAAAAATCTAAGTAACCTTTTTTGGCTATACGGCTTTAAGCGGCAACTTGCGACACCATGACAAATAATCTTGTTCTACTTTATTCTTTGTGTTCTCAAGATTGCAACCCTATCATTGACGGACTTCCCGCTTAAAGCCGTTAGCCAACTTTAACAAAAAACATTGCCGGCGGGCAGAAACGCAGGAGTAAAAAACATGAAAAAAAGACTATCCCTACTGCTCGTAATTGCAGTAATGCTGCTGTCAACGGTTATGTTTGCAGCGTGTACTGATTTCAGTCTTGGCGACTTATTCAGTAAAAACTATTTTAACATTGGCGATGTGCGCAAAGGTGCAGAGGAAAGTATCACCGCTAAAGACGGCGTTGTTACTTTTGCAGTTGTAAAAGATTACAAAGGCGAAGACGGCGTAAGTTATTCGTCAAAAACTGTAAAGGTCAACTTCCCTAAAAATCAAGACTTAAAGATTAATGCAGAGGTTGAAAAAAATTCACTTCCTGAGGGAGTGCGGTTTTATATAACGGTAAATGCGTTAGACCTTGATACTGAGGAAATTGTTACATTAGGCGGTTATATCGACAAAACAAGTGTTTTCCCCAAAACGATTTTAATTTCGAGTTTGTCGGAAAATTTCCAAATTACATCGTACAGTTTTAACTTTGGCACAATTAGCGGCACCTTAGAAAAAGAGGCCTCTATTCAATTAAGCGGTATTAAGATTACGGCGGTTAAATCTGCATAAATCCTCCCTAAAATCGGGCTGTTTTTGCTGGAAGGGTTCAGCCTTAACAAAAATCCTAACTCCCATTAAATTTAAACAAGAGGTGAACAATGAAAAAGAAACTTTTAGCAATAACTTTAGCGTTGGTAATGCTGTTCTCTGTGTTTGCGTTAACGGCGTGCGACAGTACGAGTTTTTCTGACCTGTTTGGTTATACCGGCGCTCCCGGAGCAAAGGGCGAAAAAGGTGATAAGGGCGATACCGGTGCTAAAGGTGATAAAGGCGATACCGGGCCTGCCGGGACTCAAGGGATTCCCGGCAATGACGGTATAATGACAATAAAGGTTGGTTTAAGTTGCAGTGAGATTCATTACACCTCAACACTGCCGGAGTTAGGTTTAGTGCTTGTTTCTTTAAGAGCAAGTTTTAACCGGCTGCCCGAACTGGGCGAATATTGCACGGTAGTAATTGCGGGTACAGATAATATATCCGGCCGCACTTGGTTGGCAAATACAGAAGTTATAACTGCTTTGTCATATATGGCAGAATTAAAAGTTTTAAGCATGGTCGAAACAACCGGCGCCAAAGGCGATACCGGCGCTCAAGGTGAAAAAGGCGAACAGGGCGAAAAAGCAATAGAAAGCATTATTACTGTTTCGAATGGTAATATTCCTGCGTTTAGAACAGACGATACATCTATTAATTTAATTGATGAATTGTATTACGACTATCTTAATTTAGAGTCTTGTTACCTCATTGGAATTATAAAACTTAATTTTACTGTAGTGTTTTACGATGCCGGCCCGCAGAACGATTACACCGGGCAGTTTGCGTTAACGATTATCTATTCAAACGGTAAATACTCGTGTACTAACAGCGTTGTTTATTTAAGTAATAATACGAACTTTGCAGTTGAGTACACGCATGACTACCTTTATATAATCGACTGCTTTTATTCAATTACAGCCGCAAGTGCAGATATTGAATTGATTGTTTTCTAGAGGTGAACTATGAAAAGACTTTTAACTTTAACTTTAATACTTTAGAAACAAATGGGGTAAATATTTCCGCAAACTCTATCGCCGAGCGGGGAAAAAATGAAGTTCGATAAGTTTAAAGAATTACATAAAGTTAACGAATTAGTAATAGCACCCGCTTTTTACAAGGCGGGTTTAAATGACAAAGGCTTGCAAATAGTAGACTGCGGAAAATTCATAAGAAGTGTGAAATGCGACAACTGCGGCGCTAAACACTTTCATGGATTTTACCGCTGTAAGAGTAAGTATTGCGCTTTGTGTAATAAGACAAAATCAATGCTTTGGGTGGCAAGGTTGTTTTTGTTTTTTAAACAATGGTTACAGGCGGGTAAATACATAATTTTTGTTAATTACACTTGGCGTGATAGAGCGGACTTAAAAGAGGGTTTAGCCGTTGGTAAAGAAGCATGGCGAATTCTTACTCATGAGGACAAAACAATGCGTAAAGAGTTTAACAGTCGTTTTGTCGGCGGGTTAAAATCTTTGGAAGTTAAGATAGGCAAGAACAGCGGGATATGGCATCCGCATTATCACACCGTTGTATTGAAAGAAAAATACTCGCATGATAAAGAATTTTTAATGCCTGCATGGCAAAAAAGTTTAGAGGCGGCAGGCGGCGGCAAGGTCGGAACGGATACACAAGAGGGTTATGTCTACTTGAAAAGTTTTAACGCATATCGAGGCGATAGAATTATATCGTTTGAGGAAAATCTTTTAAAGTCGGTAATGGAAGTCGTAAAGTACATAACTAAGTTTGATTATGTTAACGAAACTCCGGCAAGGTTGAGAGAGTTAGACGAAGGACTTCATAATGTACG
Source organism: Holotrichia oblita (assembly GCA_023690525.1). Classification (NCBI taxonomy): domain Eukaryota; kingdom Metazoa; phylum Arthropoda; class Insecta; order Coleoptera; family Scarabaeidae; genus Holotrichia; species Holotrichia oblita. The sequence continues at coordinate 19,599 of JALQSN010000420.1, read as the reverse complement.
ACAAATGAATACTTGGGGAGTGATAAGAAAAATCAGCAAACAAGTAGAACAGGATATGGACAAATTAAATGACGAGGAAATAGAAAATTTTGTTTGTCAGATATGCGGTTGCGATAAAGGAACACTAGAGCGGTTGTTTGTAGAGCAGTGGAAAATTCATCCCATTCTTAACTATTCAACGGCTGCGCCGGATGAGATAAACGACAACTTAGTAATGAAGTTTAAAGAAGTGTACGGCAAAATTGAGTACATGGACGAAGAAGACGAAACGGAAGAATGGGAACAGGGAAAGTTTGATATATAACAATGGACGAAAAAAGGATATTAGAAGAACTTAATAACCTTAAAGCCTTAGTTTTACAAGGGTTGCAGTCAGGTAGTTTTGCGGCTGCTCCTTTGCGCTGTGATATAACTCTTGATAAATTTTTTGAGGATGCGCTCAATTCAAAACTTAAAAACGGCAAGATAAATAAAGTTACATATGGAGATTATATTTCTAAATACAATACTCGTGTTCGTAAACAATTTGGCGGCTTGCTTTTATGTGATATAACGCCGGAGATTGTCGAGCAACATATAAACGCAATTCAGCAAGGCCGGACAAGGGAAAAAATATGTTCCATACTTAGCGGAATGTTAGACAAGGCCGTAGGTAAATATATCTCATTTAATCCGTTTAAGAATGTTGAAATTGCAGAGTATGAAGAAGAAATCCGCCGTCCTTTTACACTGAAAGAACAAAAGCGGTTTTTAAAATATCTTGAAGGGGACTCCTATTATGAAACGCACTTCTTACTATACTTAAAAACGGGTATGCGTAAAAGTGAGATACAAAAGTTTGATGTTTTATTTGACGAAAATTTGATACATATTAAAGGCACCAAAACAAAAGCCTCGAACCGTTATATTGCCCTGCTGCCCGATATTGCCGCTAGACTAAAAGCCTTTTATGCTGCGGGACGGACTTTCGATACTAACTTAAGAAACTTAACTCGTGCTTTTAACCGGATTTGCGCAAAGTTAAAAATCGAAAATGTTTGCGTTCATTCTTTACGACATACATTTGCAACCAGGTGTTATGAAAAAGATATGGCAATTGAGGAAATTTCGTCATTGCTCGGACACGCAAGCGCCGCAATTACTTTAAGGTACATACATAAGTTACAAGAATTTCAAAAGGAAAACGCACGGAATATCGGTAAAAAACTGTTAAAAAAAGGTTTTTAAGAGCATCTAAAAATTCTTTCTATATGTTCATTGTAATATGCTTCTTCTCTTTTAAAACGCCTACGCAAGCCGAGCCAAAATAACCAGCCGAAAGGAATTAAAAATATAGATGCAATCAAATAATATAAGCACCCGATTATACAGCCGCCCATATCTTTCTTAAATTCGCTTCGGAAATAATTATCTATGTCATTATTATAACAACAATCCCGAAAATCTGAATATCCCATAAAGAATGCAGTATTAGCTGCCATGTAATAAAGCGCAGTATAAAATAGGAAAAATACTATAGGTAAACAAAATAAACCATAGAAAAGTTTAGTATTTGCAATCCCAATTATAACGAAAATTATTGCATATATAGCAGTTAGTATGCAAGAACCCCATATGCCCCATTTCTTTCCTTTTTTTCTTTGTTCTTGTATATTATCGAGTTTGCTTTTATATTCAGCCAGTTTGCTTTTTTCCATATTAACTTATATGAATTATTAAAAGAAAATGAGCAGAATATCGGCAAAAAACTACTAAAAAAAGGCTTTTAAAAAACAGTCAAAAAACGGTGTTTTTTAGCGATGTATAAAGTTTGCAGGCAGAAGGTCATAAACGCTCGTTTTATGCAAAAAACAGGTAATATTTACCTGTTTTTGCTGCATATTTATGCAATTTGGTGGGGGCAACAGGGCTCGAACCTGTGACCCTCTGCTTGTAAGGCAGATGCTCTCCCAACTGAGCTATGCCCCCGTTCCTATTTAAAATGAAGAGTGAAAAAAAAGCAATTAAGAATTAAAACCCAAAACAACTTGTTTTTCTCTTCTTTCTTTTTAACTTTCCGGCACCAGCCGGATTTGGTGCTCCAACCGCCTTTCACCCGGAATTAAATCGCCGCAGACAAAAAATGAAACTTTTTGCCGAAAACTCTCATTTAAGTCCGACCAAAACGGGCAAGCCCGTTTTGCGTCTGGTCGGAGCCGAAAAATTTTGGTGACCCCTACGGGAATCGAACCCGTGATACCGCCGTGAAAGGGCGATGTCTTAACCGCTTGACCAAGGGGCCCTGTATGGTAGCGGCGGTCGGATTCGAACCAACGACCTGCCGGGTATGAACCGGCCGCTATAACCAACTAAAACTTACGCCGCCAAACTCCTCGCGGAAATTCCTTGCCGCGCAAGCATAAGCAAATATACACTATTTCGCCGGCATTGTCAAATGAATAAAGTAATTTTCATTTAATTATCCGGAAATGCAGCCGACGACGAAAACTGCACACTTAACGGCGACGCAAGCGTGCAGGAGCAAAATTTATACTCACAACATCTTATTGTGTTTAGGATAAGATTAAGGGATTAGCAGAATTTAATATTTCTTAATTGCGAATTAAACTACGCCGTCATTTTTAATCTTTTTAATAGCATAGTCTAAAAACTCATCTATTGTCGGAACAGCATTTTTTCACTTCGTAAATACTAAGCCCGTGCTTTTTTGCTATTTTTCTGTAAATCTTTCTGTTCATCTTTAAATAAATCCTCCGAGTTTCAATTTGTAACATAATAATGTTTATTGTTACAAAATGCAACAATAAAAGCATGACTATCGGTAGAAGGATAAAGGAATTACGCATTGAAAAAGAACTTTTTCAAAAAGATTTAGCAAAACAACTAAATATCAGCCGCCCTGCTCTTGCACTTTACGAGACAGATAAAAGGCAGGTGCCCAACGAATTACTGCCGGAGATAGCAAGATTTTTTGATGTAACTATCGATTATCTTTTCGGGCTGGAAAGATAGCGTAAAACTTCTTGTGTTACCTCTTTCGGCTGAAAAATTAAGATTGACAGGCTTTTGTTTACCTTATCGGCTTGTAATTGCCAAAATAAGTATATTTAAAAATTGCGTTCCTTGAGGTCTTGAACAATTTATTCGTATAGGTTGCGAATATCATTGTAATGCCCTGCTTCCATTTCTTGAGGCCTTCTTTTAAAATTTCTTCGGCGAATATCTATTTCGTCTGCATGCGACACGCCACGCCCCCCTTGACCCAGAATAACACCTTTAAATTCGCCCCATTTTGCAGACTCGACCGAAACAAACCCGTCATTCTCTTCGCTTTTTTGGCTGACTACAGCGTGAGAAATACACACTAATATGTCGCTTCCGCTGTGCTTCATCGAACCGGCATAACTTTGATAGAAAACATTTGGAGAGTCTGTATTTTGCTCGTTAAATGCGGCTGCATTGTAAGTAGTCAAAGATTTGCAAACGAGATAAAAATTAGGTTTTTTGTCGCCTAATATGCGCGACCAAAGATTAACAAAGAATCCCGCAAATTTAATCAGAGCCGAAATACGCATTAAAGAATCCGTCGTTTGCGACCCGTGATGCGGCGTACCGATTGTTGTTAAACTTGCAACCTTGCCTGCATAACCTAAAGACGAAATAAGATACCTCGCATCCAAGCCGCCTTTGCTGTGGGCTATGATGTTTACCTTGTCCGCACCGCTTTCTAATAAAATCTTGTCTACCTTAGCGGCAAGCGTTTGAGCATTTTTCTCCACAGTGCCCCATGCGTCTTGCCCGCCGTAATAAATGCGTGCGCCGCCACTTGTTAGCGCCTTTGGTATCCGTCCCCAGTAATTAAATAATTTTTTATCTCTAAACCCTGCGCCGTGCAATAACAATATGGGGTATTGTGTATTTAAATCATCTGTCGGCATAATTATATTTCCCTACTTAGAGTCTATCAAGGCAAGTATCATTCCTCTATTTCCCATTTAAACTTTTCTTTAAAATCGTTGTAGCATTCCTCGCAAATCCAGTAATCACAATCATCTGCGGAATAAGCGAAAGGGTTTTCATCTGCAGTTTCAATCATAATTGTTTTCAAACAAAAACTACAATGATCATGGTCGTGTAGTTCTCGCTCGTCTTTTCCATCCCACTCTTTTACCCTTGCGGCGTAAAATTCTAAGACATCGACCTTTTTGAGATTTTTGCCGACTAAGTACGATTCGTTACCCGTAATTCTCCAATCATATTCTTCAATATTCAATTTATAGTTCTCACTAAATTTTTCAAAGCAATTTTTGCAAATCCATTTCTGCTTAGAACCTTCCGAATAGTACATAATACTGTAAGCATAAAGGTCTTTACTTACAGTTTTAAAATCTAGCATTTTGTTGCAAAATTTACACCCATATTTATTATGCTTGTTGTGCTCAAAGAAATAAGGCGGCGTTTTTACTATTGTGTTTTTTGGAAAAAGGTTTGCCATTCATTAATTGTGTCATGCTAACACTTGTTTGTCAAGAAGTTCAAAAATAGGTAAGCGGGGCAAAATACCAAAAAAACTTCTACGGCTTGTTAGCCTGCAAAAACGAAAATCACCGCTTTTGGCGGTGATTTTCCGAGTGAAAATTTGGTTGGTGACCCCTACGGGACTCGAACCCGTGATACCGCCGTGAGAGGGCGGTGTCTTGACCGCTTGACCAAGGGGCCGTACTGTGATTACTGTTAGGCTTCGCTTACGGATTTGTGATTTGCTTCTGCCGCTTCGGATTTAAACAATACACCTTTTTAGTTACAATGTCAAATAAAGACTTTGGAGTTAGACATTTTCTTTAAACAAACCGCTTTGGGGAAAGACAAAATTCTTAAGGTCGGGAACGGGACGCAGTTCCCCCATCCATTGCGTGTGCAAAAAATTTTTATCGGCAATTTTTTCCACTGGTAATTTAAAAAACTTGCCGGTTGCCGAAGCCAGAAGTTCTCCCGTTTCGGCAAGATAAATTTCCGATGCTCCCTCAAATATTCTGCCCGTATCATTTGTTATCTTTCCGACAACATAAATTTGGGCGTCAAGCGGCACAGGTTTAATATACTTTACTTCCAGACCGACGGTTACTCCCCATGTTTGCGGTGCCTGAAGTTGGATTGCCCTGCCGGCCGTTTCATCTAAAAGCGCAGCGATTATTCCGCCGTGCATTCTGTTAGGGTAACCTTGATGTGTTTCTTTCGGCGTAGGCACCGCTATAAGCAAGCCGATTTCAGTTTCAAGAAAGTGTGTACATAAAGACGCATCGCTTTCCATCCCGCACACAATACATTGCGAACTCACATTTTGTTGTTTCGTAATTTTAATGCACATAAAAGAGATTATAACAAGCAAATAAAAAATTGCAATCATTTTGCTGTATTATTTATTTCATTAACTGAAATATTTACATCATTCTTTAATTTCATCTTCCAATAAGTCTACACAGGCAAGCATGTAGGTCAAGCATGGTCTTTCTTTGTAGTCTTGTTCTGATGCAACCGTTAAATCTTTTTCAAGGTTCTTATCGTTTTCTATCAAATCGCAACAATTAATACTGCCGTATCTGTCCTCGAAAGTTTTCAAGAATCCGTTTTTAAAACGCTCCATAAAATGTTTTTTCTCTTTAGGTGCAGCGTTGTCCGGATAAAACTTCCCGCCCAAAACAAGCCCCACTCCCGCAAGCGCTCCGCAAAGACTTTTTCTTTGGGTAAAGAATCCTCCGCCGAACGCAGCAGAAATTTTAACGGCCTGTTCAAATGTAATCCCGCAAAAATCCGCATACGCTGCGGTTATCGCCTGCGCTCAGTTGTATTTTGCCATAAACAAGTCTTTTACAGCCGTTTTTCTCTTTTTTCTATCATCCATAGCATTCCTCAAAACTAGATATTTTCCTTGCCGTTTCTTCTTCTCTTAAAGAACTCCGACAGTTCGTTTGCACATTCCTTCTGCAGAATACCGCCCGTTACAGACGGTCTGTGGTTAAATCTGTCGTCTTGGGGCAAATTGTAAAGAGTGCCGCAGCATCCTGCCTTTTCGTCATATGCGCCGAAGTAAATGTTTTCTATTCTTGCGTTTATGCACGCTCCCGCACACATTGCGCAAGGTTCCAGCGTTACATAAAGGTCACAGCCGCTTAAACGGAAATCGCCCGTCTTAGCGCAGGCTTTTCTGATTACCTCAATTTCCGCATGACCTGTTGCATCGGCAGGCGTGCGCCGCTTGTTATATGCACGGGCAATTACTAAACCGTCTTTTACTATTACCGCACCTACGGGAACTTCCTCTTTTAACGCTGCTTTTCCGGCAAGTTTTAACGCTTCTTTCATAAATTTTTCATTCATCTGCTAATTTACTCCCCAGTCGTCACACAATCGACACTGTTCCTGTAACATCTTGCGGTAATCTGTTACCGGTTTAAATCCGAACCGCCCGTAGTAATCTGGATCGCCGCAAAGAAAAACCGCCTTTGTAACCCTCATGCCTTGCTCTTGCCATTGCGTCGGCGACAAGGCTTGTCCCAATGCCTTTGTTTCTGTACTGTTTTAAAACGGCCAGCGGAGAAAGCAGCAACGCTTCTTTTTTTCCGTTCCCGGTTTCTATGTAAGTCTTCGTCAGCATAATATGTCCGACTAATTCTCCGTTATTTTCCGCTACCAATGCAAGCTGCGGCAAGTAATTGCCGCTTGCCCTAAACCGCAAAACAAAATCCTGCTCGTCTCCGTCAGATACTGTTGCCGTTTCAAAAGCGGTCTTGACAAGGCGGTGAATCTCGTTGTAATCGCCTTCTTTTTCCGGCCTTATAACCATATTATCTTATCATTTTCTCCCGTGCCAATGTGTTGACAATTTTTTTAGGGACGGCAATGTTTTTCATTATAATATCGTTTATTTCCGAGTAAGGAAACGGATGGTTAAACTTGTCGTTGCCGACCTCTACCGTAAGTGCAGGTATTTTCAGCGTATTTACGCACCAATCCTTGTAGCCGCCTGCGCTGTCCGTTTGCTTCATCAACTTGTAGCCCGTGTGTGCACTTACAAATCTTGCGTAACGGTAATCCCTCCACAGTTGCAATTTATCCTGAAAATATCTCCAGTAAATTTCCTCTCCCTTACAATGATAAGTAATTGCAAATTCTGCTTTTACGCTTTTGGTGAATTCCGCAAGCGCAACGGTTTCCTTTTCGCTCATCGGGCGTTTGCCCACATAATTGTACGGCGCAGGAAAAAACAAGTTTTTACCGCCCGTACCCCAATGTGCGTCGAAGTTTACATTTACATCAACTGCATTTGCATTTGCCTTCCAAAGAGAAAAATCATCGCTGCCGCCGTTCACCTTAATTAAGAACTCCCTGCGGCTCTCATCCTCGATAAAATCTGCGCCCTCTTGACAAAGCCGTACTCCGTCAATGTTAAGCATAGGAACAAAGTAAATTCCGCCTTTTAATTGCGAATCATCCGCCGCATAGTCGAACATTTGCGCAGAAACAAGTTTGCCCGTAATGTGTTCTCTTGCGTGCGTTCCCGCAACCACCAGCAAAACGGGTTTTTTCTTTTTCCTTAAAAAAACATACGGTATCGGAAAGCCTAATTCGGTTTTGCCGATAACGCCGGTTTCGAAACCGGCTTTTTTTAGTTTTTCAATGTCGCTGCACAAATCCACATAGCGGTACATATACCGTAAACGATATGCCGCCGGGTTTCTTTTCGTGCATTGTTCCTTGTCCGTAAATTTGACCGCTTTACTTGTGATAATCGCTGCCTGCGTTAATCATGAATGCTCTGTAAATCTGCTCCAACAGCATAATGCGGAACAGATGATGAGGAAATGTCATTTGACTAAACGACAGAACTTCATTTGAGGCTTTTTTTACCGTTTCACTTAAGCCGTGCGAACCGCCCACAACAAACGAAACGGCGGAATTTGTGCCGCATAATTTTGTTAAAAATTCGGCGAATTCCGTGCTGCTTCTTTGCTGTCCGCTTTTATCAAGCGCTACCGCAAATCCGTCCAGATTGCTTAAAATTTCCGCACTTTCGCTTTCCAGCGTTTTTAGTATTTCCGCTTGCGCAGGATTAGCGCTTTTTTCTTTTCGGCAATTTCACATATTTCTATTTTGCAAAACCGCCCCAGCCGTTTGATATACTCCGCCGCAGCGTCCGCAAAAAATTTTTCCTTAATCCCGCCCACGCAAATTATTTTAACTTTAAGCATATTAACTCCAAAAAGCGCCGTAAAGAATCAGCGTAATACAAAAACCTGCGGAAACAATCAGCATCGTCAGGCTGTACGGCTGTGCCTTAGTTTTCTCAGACGGCAGCAGGTATTCGCTGTTGTCCATTTTTTTCCATATGAAGAACAAAATTGCTGCGCCGATAATAAATGCAGGAAACATCAGTCCCCAATTGTTTGCGACAAAATCTCCCGCCGCAGTAACCGAAGAAAAAAGCACAACAAACAAATTGTTGAAAAAATGCAGCAACACCGTGTTCCAAAGCGAACCCGTTGCGCAGTAAACAAAACCGAAAACAATGCCCGCTAAAAATGGATAAAGCATTTGCTCAACGCTCATGTGCAGCAACATAAATAATGCAGCGGAAATTACTATTGCTTTTAAATCTGTTTTTTTATTGCGGAAACCCTCCAGCACCAATCCCCTAAAAACAAGTTCCTCCCACAGCGCAGGTGTAACGCAAAGAAAAATTACGGCGAGAGTTAATTCCCATCCATTCATTGCCGTAAAGTCGAAAACACTTTCTGTGGGCGTGTAGCCGAGTTTTACAAGCAGTTCTGTAAACAAATTTTCAATCGGATTAACGAACAGTATCAGGCACAAAGAAAGTGCGGCAATCAGTAAAACATTTAAAACTTTCGGCGGTTTGTTTAGTCCGTTAACTGTCCTTACATCAGTCTTTGTGTAACCGACATAAAAGATTGCGGCAGCAATGGCGCAGATTTGAGTAAGCGCAAGCGACAGCCATATTCCCGCATTTAATGAGGCGGCGGCAAGCGTAACTGCAGTCGGCAAAAACACCGACAGCGTAAAAATGTTAACCGCATCTTTTTTTGTAACAAAATTTTTCACTTGCAAAACTCCCGTTGTTTATGCTTCAAAGACTTTGCTTGCGCTGTATTGCGCCACTACGCTGATAAAAATGTCTCTACCTTCCGTTATTTGTTTTTCTTTTAACGCATTGACCGCCGTTTGAAACGCAATCTCGGGCGCATTGTTTTTTAAACTTAAATGTCCCAGCCACACATGATGCACATTCAGATTAGGCAACTTTTGCAGAATTTCACCTGCTTGCCTGTTGGATAAATGCCCGTATGCGCTTGCTATCCTTTTTTTAAGCACAAACGGATAACTGCCGCCCGCAAGCATTTTTTCGTCGTGATTGCTTTCCACAAGCAGCAGAGAACAGTTTTTCACAAACCCAAACAATTCGTCCGTGGCCCTTCCTAAATCGGTTACCATGGCAACCGACGCTCCGCCGCAGGTAAATCTAAATCCGCTGCAATGCGCACTGTCATGTTCGCAGTCATATGTGGAAACTTCTAATTCTTTGTAGTTGAAAGAAGCACCGTTAAAAATGTTTAATCTGCTACCGGCGGGCATAGACCTTTCTATGTACTGCGCACAGCGCTCATGGATGAATACTTCCGCTTTCTTGTGGCGGGCACAAAAACAACTTAATCCGCTTATATGGTCGGCATGTTCGTGTGTAACAAAAACCGCATTTATTTCGTCGGGGTCTGTCCCCTGTGCTTTAAGCGCATTTTCCACAGTTGCCGCACTGCCGCCGCAATCAACAAGTATTTTACTGTCGCCCGTCTGCACAACCGCACAATTGCCTTTACTTCCGCTGAACAACGATTGAAATTTCATTTGATTATTGTACCATGTTTTGCAATTTTCAACATGAAATTAAACACTAAATAATGAAAACCCGTTAACGACGTTAATGGTCTCTAATTACTCTACCCTGTCAATAAAAGAAGACCTTTCTTTTTTCCGAATTTTTTTGCGAATTTGTTTAAATTATAAACTATGCGATAAAAATTTCTTTTTAGCGAAGAATGTGATAAAATGTTTTCCGTTATTAACGGACTGATTGCTTAGTAGTAAGCAACACAAATTTACAAGTAAAAAATCATCTATTTTGGAGGAAAAACTACAAATGGTAATAGATTTTCATACGCATGTATTTCCGGACGGTTTGGCAGAGAAAGCAATTTCGGTACTTTCGGACAGCGTCGGCGGCTTATATACGCCAGTGCATAACGGGACAGTAAGCGGACTTTTTCAAAACATGAACGAATGGAAAATAGATGCTTCGGTTGTTCTGCCGGTTATAACAAAACCATCACAAGTCAGAAAAACTAACGAGTGGGTAAAAAGCATCTGCTCGGACAGAATTATCGGCTTCGGCGGAATCTTTCCTCATTCAGACAACTACAAAGAAGATATTAATTTTGTTGCGGATTTAGGGTTAAAAGGGCTTAAATTTCATGCAGAATACCAAGATTTTGTTGTTGACGACAAGCGTATGCTCAAGATTTACGATTATGCTTTGTCCAAGGATTTAATACTGTTGCACCATGCGGGCTTAGATCCGGCATATCCGCCGCCTTACAAAAGCAGCCCACAACAATTTGCAAACATTGTAAAATCTCTGCAGGGCGGAATTATTGTTGCGGCACATTTCGGCGGGCACACCCAATGGGACGCCGTGGAAGAATATCTTGCCGGTCAGAACATATACCTTGACACTTCGATGGGCTTTGAATATTTTTCGCATGAGCAGTTTGTAAGAATTGTGCAAAAGCACGGCGCAGACAAAATACTTTTCGCATCGGATTCTCCGTGGAGCAATGCAAAAACGGAAATCGAACATCTAAAATCTCTGCCCCTTTCAAAAGGTGATATCGACGCCATTTTAGGAGGCAACGCAAAACGAATTTTGAAATTAAGGGATTTTATAAAGAAAGCAGTTAACTAATAAAAAGCGGCGATTTATCGCCGTTTTTTTATTAAATAATAAGCATTTTTAATTGTTTTTTCCTAATAATTGTAAAATTGCAGGGTTTTCCTAAACCGTTTCGCTTGTTTTTTCAACCGCTGCCGCCTGCGCTGCCTCTTCCTTTTTTAGCAGTTTGGAATTTAATAAAAATGCGAAAAGAAGGAAGCCGAACGCCACGGAAATAACTGCACTAAAAATCATCCATGCGTTCGTGTAACTTTGGGAACTGTCGTAAATACCGCTGACAATTAGCGGGAATATGCACGAACCTACACAAGAGCCCGCCTGTACAAAGCCCAGCGCCGAAGTATAATTTGCCCCGCCGAAAAATTCGCTCACAACAAGCGGCATAACGATTGTGTTAATTGACATTCCCCAGCCGATTAAAGCGGCGGCAACTATTGTCAGCCATGGCAACTGTCCGCCGAAGATGTTCATAAAATAAGCGGAAATTAAGCATGAAACACAGATTATTACACCCGGCCTTGTACTGCCTGCTTTGTCGCAAATCCAGCCGATTACTATTTTACCTATGGTTAAACCGATTGAAGTTGCTGATATAAGCGTAGATGCCGTTACCGGACAGTAGCCAACATTTACTAAAAAGTCCTTGCCGTTCCAGTTCCAAGCAGTAGAGGTGCCGTTTATGATTAAAAAAGAAAGCAGAGTAAGCCAAAACACCCATCCTCCAACGGTTTCCTTCATCGTAAGGTCCCGACGTGGTTTTTTAGCGGTTATGTTTACTTGACGGTTTTCTCCGACTTTTTCCAATCCGCACTTTTGCGGAGTTTCAATAAATGCCCATATGGCCAGCGGAATCATTGCTACAGACATAAACGCAAAAAAGTAGTATGCGGCGTGCCATCCTAAATTTTCTATTATTAATCCGGTTACAGGGTTTAAAACTATTGCGCCGGCTCCGCTCCCAGCCATGACTATGCCCAAAACCTTTCCTTTCGCCGCAGGTGCATACCAGTTGTTAATTATCGTCGAAATAGCAATTATTGTCATTATATTAATTCCGAATCCCCGTATGGCAACCATTATATAAATTACCAGTAACGAGTCTCTGCCTGACAATGTTGCGCCGATGTAGGTCAGGGCAGTTACCGCAAGCAGCACGCTGACAACACTGCGGATTGAAAACATCTTAAAAATCTTTCCGGAAGAAAAAGAACCCAGCAATGCAGCCGCCATTGCAATGGTAGCGGACAGCATTATTGCCGTTTTATTTGTGTTAAAATAGGCTTCAAATTCGCTGTTAAACAGACCTGGCAGATTTTGAGACGGAGTAAAAACAAGTGCCATGATAAAAAAACTTACCACGGCAATGCGTATTCCTGCTTTCTTGTTGCTAATTTGCTTTTGTTTCACTTCACATTAATCGTAAGATTATCGCAAGGCAATGTCAAGTTTATTTACGGCAGAAAGAGAAAGAATTTTAATTACCGCTTGAAAATGGAAAGAGGCGGACAAAAAACCCGCCTCTGATAACGCTTTATTTATTTTTTGAACTCATCAGCCCTAAAATTTTTAAAGAATTACAGTTTACCTGCCGCCAAAAAATCAAGCGCAACCTGAATGTAAATGTCCGAGCAGTTAATTACAGTTTCATCGTAACAGAAGAACGACGGATGGTGCGTACCGAACGAGGATTTGTCATCTTTTTTGCTGCCGACCCATGCCATGGCTCCGGGCACTCTTTTGAAGAATGCGCTTATATCTTCCGCACCCATAACGGCGGTAGGAATCTCAACTTTTTTAACTCCTTCTACCTTTGCGCAACTTTTGCGGAAAAATTCCGATGCTTTTATGTCGTTGATTGTTGGACTGTAGCCAAGAATGTGAGTATATTCGCATTTAACACCATACTTTTTCTCAATAGTCTGCGCAAACAGCGTCATTTGGTCTTTAACCTTAATTCTAATCTCTTCATTAAAACAACGGACGCTTCCGCCAAGTTCTGCTGTGTGCGGAATTACATTGTTTACGGTTCCTCCGTTAAGGTAGCCTAATCCTACGACAACTTCCTCGCCCCAATGTATGCGCTGCGATTCCAGCCACAACATATTGTTCGCAAATTCCATTGCGGCGTAAAGCGGATTGTTGCACGAGGAAGGCCGGGAAATGTGTCCGCCGACGCCTGTGATTTTAAGATTGAAAAAGTCTGATGACGCCATAGCCTTACTGCTGCAAATCCCTACCGTACCTACAGGGTTGTCCGGCCAGACATGAAGTCCGAACACTGCGGCAGCATCCTTTACCGCACCGTTTTGCGCCATACCTTCCGCGCCGCCGATTGTGCCGTGTTCTTCCGCCGGCTGGAACAAAAACCGCACTGTGCCGCCGAATTTGTCGGTGTTTTTGCTAAACCACAACGCTGCGCCCATTAAGCCCGCCGTGTGGAAATCGTGCCCGCATGCGTGCATTTTTCCTTCGTTTTGCGAACGGGGATTTGCATCCGCCATTTCGGTTACAGGCAAAGCGTCCATGTCCGCTCTTAATGCAACAATGGGTCCGTCTCCCTTTTTCCCTTTTATTTCTGCAACAACCGCAGTTTTGTAAACCGCAGTGTTGCATTTTATACCGTGCGCCGTTAACGAATCCGCAACAAATTTTTGCGTCCATGTTTCCTGAAACGCCGTTTCGGGGTGTTTGTGCAGTTCTTGCCTGAATTTAACAACTTCCTGAGCAAAAGGCTCCATTCTTTGGGACATAATACTTCTCCTTTGGTTTAGTTTGATGTAATAATTGTAGCACGGCAGGAAAAAATAAGCAATACGGCAGGAAAAAATAAGCATTTACGCAATGAATGTTTTTGCACGGCAGCAATTCAAAAAGCAGGTCTTTACGGCAATAATTTTTAGAATTAGCAGTTACGAAGTTATGTCTATTCTGTCTTTGTAGATGCGGCTGAAACACGGTTCTCTCTGTGTCCTTGCAAAGAGTGCGGGAATAAACCGGCGCAAGAAAAAGTGAACAAATCACTTTAAAAATTTGTCTTTTTAATTAATCTTTGCTATAATGCTTTCACTGTCAAATTTTGCTTCCGTGGCTCAGTCGGTAGAGCGAGGCATTCGTAATGCCTAGGTCGGCGGTTCGAATCCGCCCGGGAAACCAAGACATTAAAAGAGTACCTGTTTAAGGTACTCTTTTAATTTGTGCACTAAATTTAACTTCGCAGCCTTCTCTTTCCGTCTTTGTGATATAATTAGACTTTAAAGGAACCGTTATGAAAAAATTTATACCGAATTTTTTATCATTTATCCGCATTCCTCTTTCTTTACTGATGTTCATCTGCCTTAACAGCCCTTATATAATAACCGGGCTTTATTTTGCCTGCGGCATAAGCGACATGTTCGACGGTTTTTTTGCCCGCCTTTTTAAAACAGCGTCCGCTTTCGGTGCAAAACTTGACAGTATAGCGGATGCTGTTTTTTTCTGCGTGATAGTAACAATTTCGCCATTTTTAATTAAATTTGACATTGCACTTATTTTAACCGCCGCTACCGTTGCCATTGTCAGACTTTTTAATCTTCTGCTTACCCGAAACAAATTCGGCAGGTGGGGTATTATACATACAACTGCAAACAAAACGGCCGGATTTGTTTTGTTTATCTTCTATCCGCTCTGCGTGTATTACGGGTATGCTCCTTTGTGGGTTGTTGCGGCCGCAGGAAGCGTAACTTTTTTCTCCGCTTTGGAAGAATGCCTTTTGTTGTTTTCTCTTAAATCGTACAATGCCGATATAAAAAGCATTTTTTGCTGTCATGCGAAACAGCATTTTTAAGCAAAATTTACTTTTGTCTTATTTTTTATTCTTTACGCTTCTGCTTTCCGAGCAGGTGAAGTAGATTATTTGGTATTTTTCCGCGAGTTGCTTTAACAGTTCTTTTGCTTTTAGTATCTTTTTGTCGTCAAGGTTTACAAACGGGTCGTCTAAAATTATGCAAGGCTTTTGTGCGTCGTCTTCAAAAATAAGGTCAATTAATGCGAATCTCATGCAAAGGCTGATAAGTTCCTTGTTGCCTGCACTGAAGTAATCCAATTCCCTGTAATCGCCTTTTTCCCGTATAAGTATCTTTGAATCTGCGTCAATTTCCACAACCGATTTTTCCTTGTCAAACGATTCGATTAATTCGCGGCATTTGCCGTTTAACGGCACAAGATACCGGCTTGCAAGGCTGTCGTTTGCTTCCGTCAAAAATTTTTTTGTTTTTCCGATAATATCTAAATCAAAGAGCAGTTTTTCTTCCTTGTTTTTGCAGTCGGCTTTTTCTTCCTCGTAATCGGCGAGGTCTGCAGCGGCGGCTTCCTTTCTTTCCGCATCCGCTTCCATTTTAGAAATTCTGTCCGCTAAAGCGTTTCTTTCATTTTCCTTTTGCCTTTTTTCCTGCTGAAGCCCTGCGGAGGAAATGTCGTTTGCGATTGCAGATGCCAGTTGTGCTTCGTCTTTCCCGTCTAAAAACTCCCTTAATTCCCGCTCCGTCTTTTTGTAATTGTCGTTGCGTCTGTTTAATTCCTCGTGTGCGTTTTCAATTTCCGCATACCGTAAAAGTTGCTCTTTCTTTGTACAATTAAACTTGCTTAGCAGCGCCTCGGTTTCGCTGCTTAAAGTGCGGTGCAACTCTTCTTCTTTTTTTAATCTTTCTTCAAGTTGCTTTAAACTGTCATCCGTTCCCGCATTGCCGGCTTCCTCAAACGCCGCCAGCCCCTGCTTGCAGCGCAACAATTCCTTTTTGCAGTTTTCAATTTCCCTCTCGTTTTGAAGAAGTTGAGATGCGATCTTTTTTTGCTTATTTCTCCACACAAGGAAAAGAATACCGGCGGTCAAAATAACAAGCAAAATACTTGGTTTTTTCTGGTTCTTCCTCAAATTTGCGCATTCGGCGCTAAGGCTTTCCTTTTTCTCCTCCGCAGCGGATTTTTGAGATTCCAGCATCTCTTTTAGGGCTTGCCTCGTTTCGTTGTTGCTTTTTAAACTTTCCAGCCTTGCTTTTTCTTCCAGCGTATCCTTTCGGATTTTATCCGCTGTTTCCCTTTGCAATTTTTCATTGTTAATCGCATTTCTGATTTTTGCTAAATATGCCTCGTCGACGCTCTGACCGTTAAAAAAGTAAGTAAGTTTTTTTAACGCTTCTATGTTTTCGGTCAGATTTTTTTTCATTTCTATGTATCTTGCCTGCTGTTCCCTCAGTGTCGCCAAATCTTTTTGTTTGTCGATTTTTTGCTCAATTTCTTTTATTTCGTCTTGCAGGCTTTTTAATCTTTCTCTGTCTTTACAAATTAAACTGCGGTCTAGTTCGGCACTGTTCGCAAAAGCGTTGCATTCCTCAATTTTACCGGACAATTCTTTTATTCTTATTTCAACAGCGGTCAGTTTTCCTTTGTATCCCCGCTTGCTTCTAATCCCTTCCGCCGCTTTGTCTAAAATCTCCATTACGCTGTCATAACTGTTGTTTGCATCAGTAGCGTTAATTAAATTTCGCAGTTTTTCGTTTAATCCGCTTTCGATTTTTCCCGGGTATTTTTTGTCTGCACTAAAGGCAATGTCGCCTTGAGGAACAAAAATGCTTCTTACGAAACTGCTTTTATCTATTCCGAAAAGGACTTCTCCTAAGTTGCCGCTGTCGACAGATCTTTTACCTATTTCCTTTACTTCTCTTTTAGTCGCCGCATCTTCTAAGAGAAACTTGTCCCTGCTGCCCGAATCGTCAAATGTCCTCTTTACTTCGTACCGCTTGTTGTGCACTTCAAAAATCAAACTGCCGCCGTACTTTCCGCCCTGAAACGGCGTATAACGACGGCGCTCATTGTCGCTTATTAACTGCTCCCTTAAAGACGGCAAGCCGTAAAACATACTTGCTACGAAATTTGCAAGCGTGGTTTTGCCTTTCCCGTTGTCATCTTTAATTTCCGTAAGTTTTTCATCAAATTTGAAATCCGCATTGTGCAGTATTCCGAAATTGTCGATATGGCACGAGATTAACTTCATAGGTCAATTCCTTCCCCGCTTAATGCTTTTATGCCGTATTCGATAATTTTTTCTTTTTGCTGCTGCGCTAAATCGCTTTCCTTCACAAGTTTTACAAATTCATTTCTTAAAGAAAATCCGTTTGTGCAATCATTAAAATCGAAATCCAGCGTCGATTCGTCCTTAATTTGCGAAAAGAAAAATCTCTCGTCCAATTTGTTTTTCAGATTATCCGTCTCTTTTTGCGTATCCGCTTTATACTTTCCTTTAAGCACAATGCGGATTAAATCCTCTTTGCGCTGTGCAGAAATTTCCTTGTTTACTGCGGCCTCGATTGCAGAGTGGCTGTCGCAGCCGGTAATGTCTACAGTTGTCGTTTGATACTTCCTTTTGGCAATCGGGCAAAACTCCCGTTTGATTTTCCCGTTTTCCGCAGAAAGCAAAAAGAAGCCTCTTTCTCCGGTTTCGCCAAAATCTCTTCCCTCTAAACAACCGCTGTACGCATATTCCCCCCGGCTGTCGATTCTCTTTGCTTCTGTATCCGGTATGTGAATGTGCCCGAGCGCAAGATAATTTATATTTTTATTTTTTAATCTGTCAATGCGTATTTGTTTCAAATCGCCGTGCATTACCGCTATGTTTATTTTGTTTCCGTCGAATCTGAGTTTTTCGTAAAACCCGTCTCCCGTTTGTTTGGAAACTTCGATTCCCGCAATGCAAACATCTTCGTAATTAAAAACCTTCCACTCACTGCCCGCATCAAATGCCAACAAATTTTTCGGTGCAACCCTGCCGCTGTCAGATAAATCGGTTTTTTCATCATGGTTGCCCGCCAAATACAAAAAGTCAATTTCTGGAACGCTGCTTATTTTGTCAAGGATTTCTTTTTTTGTCGACTGTGCAACTGTGCGCTTGTCAAAAAAATCGCCTGCGATAACAACGGCACGCACATTGTTTTCTTTCGCAAAATCAACCATCCGGGAAAAAGTGTCTATTAACTCTCTTTTCCTTACCTTTGCTTTTTCGGCGGTCAGACTTTCCATAACCGAACCGATATGTATGTCGGCGCAATGAATTATTTTCATAGAATTATTTTATCTTTTTTTAGCAAAACAGTCAAATAAAAGAAAATTTACGGGCAAATATAACAATTTTTTCTTAAATTTCCTTATATATAATTTAAATTTCTTAGCGCTTGTTGTTTTCCTTAAGCGCATACTGCCCGTCTTCATACTGAGGTTTAAAGACTTTTCCTTTTTTCTTTTCCTGTCTCTTGGCCCACTGCAAACGGAAGATTACAAATGCAATATTAAAGAAAATCATGAAACCGGAAATAACAATCATAAAGGCCTTGCCAGCGGTATCCCAAAAGCCTGTGGTCGAAGCGGAAACCACGACGATAACGGAAAGCACGAGATTGAAAAACTTAAGCAGGCTTTTCATTACAGTCAAACTCATCTTTAAATTCCTCAAACGGCGGGGATTTTTTTTAACAATAAAATTTGTTACTAAAAGAGCAACAAGAAAAACGAAGTAAACAATCAACGCCCAAAGGGTAAGTTTTGCAAAAAACGGGTATTCATCGTTTCTGCTGAATGCAATGTAGGTCAACACCGTAAAAGTAACAAATGAAAAAATGCTGAAGACAAACATCACCATTGTGATGAAATGCCAAAATGCTTTACCTGCATCAAGCGCATCCGCCATACTTTCTTTAAAACCGAAAGGTTTGTCCGTTTTCTGCATAATTTAATACCTTTTTGTACAGATGGATTATGTTCGTCCAAGCCCGCCGGCAATCAGAGGCTTGCAATTTTTTTGCATATTTTGAGTTCTGTTAAGTAGAATTTCGTCCAATTCTTTAACCGGCGCTTTAGCGGCTTTCAGTTTGTTGTATATATTCTCGTCCAGTTTAAACATAAAAAACGGGAAATCGCTTTCGGTAATATCCGCATCTTCGCTAAGTTTTTCAACTTCTTCTCCGGCGTACAAAAAGTTGAGCGCCTCGATTGCCTTTTGCTTAGTCTTAATTTCCGTTATTATGTAGACAGACATCATATCGCCCCAACTGCGGTAAGACGCTTCGGCGTAAATGTCTGTATCCTGATAATCTAATTTAAATGCGCCTGAAAAATCTTCGAACGGGTCTTCTCCGGTTCCCTTAAGCATCGTTTGAAGAGGAGTGGATTTGATAAAAAAGCCTTCCTCTTTAAAATCGCACGAACAGTGGTTCATTAAATCGTAATCATTGTTAGCGCCCGGCACAAAATCCGGTTTAATTTTGTAGTCGTAAATTTTTTCAAACATCCGGATTTGCTGCGCTCTGAGAGGTTTCATGGAAACTGCAACCAAAAAAGTTTCCGCTGCAAAAAGACTAAGGCCGATTAATACCGTAAGCCAAAAGCCGAAGCCTGCACCGAAAACTCCGCCCGCAACAGCAAAAGCGACAATGTAAAAAATCACAGAAATCAAATACAGCACCGTTCGTTTTGCGCCAATTTTTTTGACAGGATTAGGCACTTCGTCCGGCGCAAGGCTTTGCACAAGTTTCGACCACTTTACTGCAACA
>JALQSN010000419.1:0-43587 GCA_023690525.1 Holotrichia oblita | reverse complement strand
ATTGCCGAGGGCAAGACAGGGGGTAGTGTTTGCGGCATCCTGCGTATATCTGCTTTTACCGCTTTGGTTTCTGGTGGCAGCGCAGAAGGATTTGGAAAAGGGAATCGAATTATCAGGAATAAAGTAACCAGATTGTGACGCTTTCATATTTTGGATCAGCTGGATTTGATGTTTGGTTACAATACACTTTTTGCAGTGCTATGCGTTTGTATGAGCAAATCATAAAGTTTTGCAAAAACTCTAATAAAGTAAGTGAGGTGCAATTATCGTATGGGCAAAAAGGTAAAAGCAGCCGGCGGGGTATTGTTGGTTCTTTTGTTGGTTCTGATTTTCTTTTCTCAAACAATCTATTCTTTCAATACGCCGGTGGTAACAGCGACATCGCCCAAAAACGGCAAGCTGAATAAAACAGAGTTTGTTTCGGGAGTTGTTGATTATGCCGAACTTGAGGAAATTTATTCGAAACTGAGCTGTCGAGTCGAGGAGATTCTGGTGAAGAAGGCGAAGCCGTAACAAAAGGCCAGCCTGTGGTACGGTTTAGCTTTGACCGGGATGAGACCGAATCGAAATTAGAACAACTAGAGGTTAGCAGGAACAAATTGGTAGTGGATATCGAAAGTATTCAGTTAAAGATCGAAAAAACCATGAAAAATATTGAGACAGCGCAGAATGAAACTTATGAAAAAGAACCTGTCTCCAATTTTGATGTAGAACAGAAAAAAGCCCGGTTAGATAAAGCAAAAGAAGATTACGAAAAAAAGAAGATATTGTATGATTCGGGCGGGTTTACTAAGGTTGAGCTGGACGCCGCAGCGTTTGAGGTTGAAACGCTGGAAGCAGAATATCAGAATCTGATCAACGCCGTGGCCGAAAATGAAGAAAAAGCCGACAAAACATTGCAGGAAAAAGAAAAAGCAAGGCAAAAGCAAATTGTCGATTATCAATATGAAATCGAAACCGCCAACCAGGAACTGAAATCAAAGAACCTGGAGCTTACCAATCTGTCTCTTCAAGAGGAAAGCTTGAATAAAGCGCTTGCGGATTTTGAACAAAATGCAGTGATCACGGCACCTGCTGACGGTAGAGTAATTTCAATTCCCATAAAAAAGGGCCAATTGATTAACGCAAGCCAGTTGATCGCGAACTTTGGTATTGGTAACGAATTTAAAATTGAATGTGATATCAGTCTCAATAATAATTTTGTGGCCGTAGGGGATGAATGTTCACTGAAAAATTCTACCAATAATTTGAAAGGCGTAGTAAGCAAAATTACACCCACGGAAAACAGTAAAAAAACAGTGGTATATTTTCAGTCCGACGAGGTCAGTACAGGCGAAACCTTTGAGGTGCGGTTTGACAAGGAGAGTACTCAGACATACACGCTGGTCGCTAATGGCGCGGTGAATAAAGATGAGGACGGATATTATCTTTATTTGATCAAAAAACGCAAAGGAATCCTGGGGGAAGAATTCTATGCGGAAAAGCTTAGAATTACCATCGGTGATTCGGATAACGAAAACACTGTAATTACTAAAGGCATTATGTTCTATGACCCGGTGGCGCTGGTAAGCGACAAGCCTTTTTCGGAAAGCCAGACGGTGATGCTCAAGAATGAGGGTGATTTTTTTGCACAATGATTACGATACCACTGTTGATACCTCGTCAGAGAAGTCGCAAGCTGGAAAGTCCGGCAGAATTACAGGCGTATTTTTGATGCTGGCCTTATTTTTAATCGGTGGTATGGTCGTCATAGCGTTTACCGCTGAAAATTATCCGAACGATCTTCTAATTGCTTCACTCACGTCTGGGAGCATTCCAAACGCGGATATAGACGAGCTGGACAGGATCAATGAAAACGAGTTTTTTTTAAGTTATCAAAAAAGTAGTTCCGGCAGCATTGTCATGGATAAAAAAAGCCATAGTGTTACTATAAAGGCCACAAACTATACACTTCCCTATGTCTGGCAATACCGTATGCTGAGCGGCGGTTTTTTTACCCTCGAGCACCAAGCGCAGCAGTATAGGGTAGTTGTATTAAATCGACTGGCAGCGTTTGAAATCTTTGGAGGGTACGATGTGGCCGGTAACCGGTTAAAATATAATGATCAGCTCTATACTGTTGTTGGTGTAGTTGAGGATGGCGATACAAAAACAAAAAACATTTATATCCCAGCCGTTGGCGACAAACCGGATACAGTCGCTGCCCGGATAGGCGGCAAAGAAATCACAAGCGAATATATTAAAAACCGGTTGAAACGAGCAAATATCACAGACCAATACACATTTACCAACCTGGGCAGGCTTGCGCAGATGTCGAGCCAGATGGCAACAATAGCTGCTTTAGCCTGCGTGGTGATTTGTTGTATATCCCTCAGTGCCTATTTTACTAAAAAAACAGCGATACAAACCGGAAAATTACAAAATGAGCTAAAAAAAGATTATTTATTAAAATTGGTTGTTACTCAGACAAAGGAGGTCGTAAAATTGATTATGATTGTTATGTCAACGCTGCTTTTTGCAGGTCTTTCGCTTGCTTCACTTGTTCAGCTGTTTTGGATATTCTTAAATTGGCGGGCAGAGTTGACTTCATTGATCAACGCCGATTTTTCAGTCATAAGCCGAGAAGTGGAATTCTTACGCGACCTTAATCTATATGCAGGCTTTTGCTTCTTTGGGTTTCTAGTGACAGCCGCAATCTTTATATGGCTTCGTTTAAAAAACGTGTCGCTGGTGTATCATATAAATAATTCTACTAATAAAAGTCAAGCACATTTCTAAAAAATGTGCTTGACTTTTATTAGTAGAATTATTTATACCTCATTAGGATTCATATCTTTGAACGCAAACCGAATCTCGATACACTCATCATTAAAGAAAAGTATGCGGTCACTCAACGAGATAATCTCGTTCGTAATGGTATCTGTGTTTAGCACTCGTTGCACGCTCGACTCGTCTGCCGCATTGTTGGCTGCTTTATTGCCTTTGGCAGCAACAAGCCGATCGTTTAATTTATCAATGAGGATTTTACCACCCGCAAAATTTACATATAAACAATACTGCGCCGTTCCAATAAGGCCGTTCGCGCTGCGAACTTTTTTAACTCCGCGTTAATCGCACCTTTGCTTTGCGTCCCATGTGATTGTTGCTTTCGCTGCCGCAGAGTTTTAAGGGTCTTCTGCGCTTCAACCTTCACGGTTGTAAGTATAATTTCAGATAATTCGCCAGATGCAGCCGTCCATCAAAACAGTCCATGCCGCTGTTGAACTTCACATCCTTGCAATAGTAATAAGGTTTTTTGCTGCAGAGTAGACCGCAATAGCCGCACTTAATCTTGCCGGTAAACAGTGAACGATTTTTTATAGGAGAACCTATTTTATAGTGCCTGATATTCGCGTTCGCTTCCCGGTTGCGATTTTGGCAAGATTGTATATCAATTTAGATGGCTTGGGGGGAGTGAATAACTTCCCTTGTCCGAATAGCCCCCCTTATTTTCGTTGTCGTATCCTCAATCCCACCAAGATTCAGCACGGATTTTCCCGCTTAACCTATCGGCGGCAACCACCTTTTGAACAGGATGCATTATACTCGACTTACCAAAAATAATCCCTCCATCTGCAATAAGTCGATTCACCTCGTCATTATTAAAAACCTAATACCTGCCTTCTGGCAGGTTAAATGTTTCTCCCGTCGCAGGGTTCGTAATTGGAACGTGCGGTCCTTTATGATTAGCCGACAGGCCCATCGTCGTCCATGCTCCGCGTGAGTCATTGTCAGGATTAGATATGTTTTTCTAATATGCTCCTCTGTAATCTCATAACCAATTTCGCCAACCTCTTGTGCATTTTCCCATAAACAACAATATAGTCATGGAAAGCAGGGATAACTCCCATGTTATTTCTGTTGGTTTTCTTTTTCCAAAGAATTGTTCCTAAAAAATTCTCATCACCAAAAACCTCATCACAAAGTCGTTGTAGATTTATAATTTCTCCATCGTCAATGGAAACAAAAATAACCCCGTCATCCCTTAACGAATTTGCCGCCAACCGAAGTCGTGGCCATATCATATTCAGCCAATTCATGTGGAACCGCCCCATAGTTTCAGGGTTGCTCTTGGTGGTTTGCTGTGTCACTTTACAATACCTTGCCAGCCGGTCGGCAAAGTCATCGGCGTACACAAAATCATTACCCGTATTGACAAGCAGTTGATAACGATATAAATAAAAAGGGCAGAGAAAACCCCCCCTCTGCCCACGATAACCGCATCAGTTACTAAATTTGAATCATGCCAACATATTAAAAATATATATTGATCTGTTGACTAATGGTTTTGTTACTCTCTTTTACTTTTTCATGGATAATTATTTTGTCAATCAACTCAAGCAAGCTTGTTCCATCAAGTTTTTTAATCTTTTCATGCCGACAGGCGATTTTAAGGAATTTTTCGATGTTGGAAATTATATTGATTTTTTCAAACAATTCCTTCTCTGTTACAGCAATAAATCGATTTAACTCTTCTTGCTCACTTGCCCCCTACTGCTCGATTATTGCTGTTCTGCGCTTGTATGCGGTGTGTCTTTTACCGTTCTGGCGGTGTAGTTTGTCAACCCACACCAATAACCAGACGGCGAAATATTTTTCCAGCGACATACAATCCGTTTAGCCTGTTGCGTGTTCTTGGCTTCAACAATGTATTCCCCGCTCTGTGCTTATGCAGGTGACTATATACTTCATTAGCAATCGCCCCCATTCCACATATCATGTTTAACAAAGTTCGTGTAGTGCGAATTCAATTCCATTTTGTTGTTGTAAAGCATGGTAAGTATATACTGCTTCTTTTTGCTGATACGCTCTGTAACGCTCTTAAATTGATCTATAGCGTAATCCTCATAAGGTCAAGCCCAGCCGTAACAGGTTGTGCTTTACAAGCTCTCTACTCTAATGGCGCGAGGCCGCCCAACCGCTCTTGGAATCTCCCGTTGTCGTAAAAGTGGATATAGCGTTCAATAGCGACTTTTAAGCTGTCATAATCAAGAAATTTGTGAAGATAGTACATTTCAGCTTTTAAAGTTCCCCAAAACGCTTCCATCGGGCCGTTGTCGATACAGCATCCAATGCGGGACATGCTCTGTGTCATGCCCTGTGCGTCAAGCTTTGCCCTGAATACCTTGCTGGTATACTGGAATCCCCGGTCGCTATGAAACAGCGGTTTTGCGTCAGGATGCTTTTCAACAGCGATATCAAAGGTATCAAAAACGAGTTTATTGTTATTGCTGTAACCGATGACATAGGAAACAATGCCTTTGTCCTTTAGGTCAAGAATCGCGCTAAGATACAGCTTGCCGCCGTCACCGTACTTGAACTCGGTAACGTCCGTGAGCCATTTTTCGTTGAGCCTTTCTGCGGAGAAGTTACGGTTCAGGATATTCTCCGCTGTTATCTCCGGCGTGGACTTTATGTAGTTGGGTCTCTTTCGGCGGATTACCGACTTCATTCCAATTGCCCGCATAACCCTATAAACACGCTTTTTGTTGCAATGTAAATTAAACCGGCGTTTCACGTTAAGCTGCATCCGGCGGTATCCGAATATCCCGTTTGATTCCTGATAGAGCGTACATATGCGTTCTATCAATTCTTTATCTTTGACCTTCTTGTGCGGATTGGTCGCGGTGCAGCCATTTGTAGTAGGATGAACGGTTGAGTTTGAGGATGTCACAAAGCATACTGATGGGATAGAGTTTTTCTTCATGTAGTGATTTTACCGCTAAGTATTTATTTTCAAGGCGCACCAAACTTAATTCTCGTCTATCCCCCTTTCGAGCGCCTCCAATTTTTTTAACAAATCATTCTCCATTTGAAGCCTCAGATTTTCTGCCTTTTGAGCTTTAACTGTGCGCGTAGATTTTCAACCTCGCTCATCGAAGTTTCATCTTTACGCTTACCACCATGGTCAATAAGCCCATCGACTCCGGCTTTCTCGTATTTCCTTACCCAACCATAAATTTGTTGATAAGATATGCCGTATTGTTCGATTGTTTTGCCATAATCTTTATTGTTCGCTATGCAATGGCTGACAATTTCGATACGTTCTTCCAATGTTGTATTGCGACCCTTTGTCATGTAGATTGCACCCCCGCTATTCGGCTGTTTGAAATCTTCATGACGATTATACCATTTTATCCAGTTACGGAGCATTTTGTCGTCGCTAATATCATATTTCCCGCAAATATCTTTCAACGACCCTGCTCCGCGAAGATATATTCAGCTTTCTGCTTCAGGCTTATTTGACTGTTCATATCTGCAGTTTCGGTTCGATTCCGACCCTAAAGCGCCACGCAACTTGTATCGTTGCACCCATCTCGAAGTGTCTTCTTATTGATTCCATACTTCGATTCTATCGTGGCGGCTCCTAATTTCCCTGATTTATACGCCTCTACTATTTTTACTTTTTCTTCTGCCGGTAATCGCCCTTTTTGTGGCATGAATATGCTCCCCCCTCTGTCTCAGTGGCTTTTTTATTTCCACTGTCTACTTCAAGGGGAGCATATCAAAGGTAAGCGGCTATTAATAAAAGATATCTGCAAGTCTAACCGCCTTTAAAGTGGCTGTGCTACTGAGGGGACGGGGTAACGTCCTCTCTTTTATTGTACCTTCATTATAGCGCAAATATTCTATTTTATCAAGTATTACTTTGCAATATCCTGTTTCGTACCTTCATTCGCTTCCGTATACCGCTGTCAAAATCTCTTTCAAAACCCCTAAATCGACTGCTGATGAGGTTTCACAATACAGCTTCAATTCCTTTTTATAACCTTCCAGATCGTCAATATATGTAATTCAATACACTTTATCCCTGAATAGCACATACATGCGTGGGGTTATCCCTCTGCGCCAATTAAGTGTAAATACAACCTGCTGCATACTTTCCGCCTGTTGAAAAAAATAGTATTCGTCTCCTGATAAGCTTCAGTAATTTGCCCACACAGGGTCGAACAGATCAATATAAGTCTTAATCAGCCTCCCTATCGAGTCCTTTTCATTGCTAACTCCTATAATACGTACTTTCTTATCCTTTAAATGTGTAAAGTCTTTTCCCGCCCGCCATGTCCTCACGCCTTTCTATTACCCCTGTAAAAACTCTTGGTAATGTTCCATCAATCCCACATAGCTGTCAAGCAAGGAGGCCGTCCCGTCTATGCGCTGATTAGCCGCCTGGTTCTTGAATTGCTGCATCGGAAGGGATAGCGTTTTAGCTCCCTGGATACAACGTACCATCTTGAAGCCGTGGACCTCCATTTCTTCTGTCCAGTAGCGGGCCGAATAGTTGTCATAGTAAATCCATAGCGGCGTTATACTGTAGTTATACACCATTTCCAGAAACCATGCTGTAATATCCCCAATATAATTGATACTGTTACCGTTGCAGAGCCGTAACAAGCCACGCTCCAGCCATTTATCATATGGTATTCTATCCTGTTGTACGCGCTTCTCAAAGTTCTCTGCCGGCAACCAGTACATTTTGATGTACAAAACGCTTTTCCGTTTCCTTATCCAGCATAAGCAGGGTAGCACATGTCAAATCCGTTGTAATGGATAAATCCGCGCCGCCGATTGCATAACACCCCTTAAAATCCTCAATATTAAACTTTTCTTCGTTGTTAATGTAGCCGAATGTCAACCATGCCGAATGGATTGTATTCCTGATATTAAAATCCTTTGTTAACAAGCCGTTTAAATCCTTTGAGCTGTTCTTGGCCTTCTCAACCTTTAATTCAAGGTTATATTGTTTCTTAATCGTCCCCAACCTCGGATTGGCCTTCTGCCATGCTGTAGGCTGCCGCCATTCTTCTCGGTCGTCCAGCTCGTAAAGGATTGCTAAAAAGGTATCATCCTGAAACTTCCCATCAACGACATTGTAAGCGTAACAATACACATCATCAAAAATACATTCCCGGTCGGTGAGATTCTTGGGTTTACATGGTCTGATGTTGATTTTCAGAATGGGATTATAACAGTTTCAAGGCAATGGAAGAAACTCAAAGATAATACCTATGGAATTGGGACGCTAAAAAGTAAGAATAGTTATAGAACAATCCCGCTGCCACCAAATACTCTAAAAGAACTAAAGTCATATAAGGCAACTGGATTGATCGACTTTCAAAACAATCGCATTTTCCCTCACAAAAGTACAATGGTGACAACCGCGACACTATTTAGAATATATAAAGAGCTTGGTTATAGTATTTCGGTACATGATTTACGACACACATATGTCTCAACATTAATAGGCAATGGCGTAGACTTTAAGACGGTAGCACAATTGTTAGGCCATACTGTAGAAATGACCATGAAGACATACAGTCACTTCACAGATGATATGATGGAAAAAGCAAAAATAGCTATACAAAACATTTTTTAATTTATTTTTAACGATTTTTTGACGAATATAAAATATCCCTATAAAGTCAACTGTTTATAGGGATATTTTATATTCAACTATGTAATATTTCAAACTTTATTATAGGCAGAACAAACAAATTCTGCTAAGTTTTGTGAGAATTGATTTTCGTTTAGCTTTATAATATCTGCATTATTGAAACTTTCTTTGCTGCATAAAGATATGATATAATCGTTTATTCTAATAACTCTCAGCATATTGTCTATCTCAATGTCGGTAACATCAAATGCAGTCAAAGGTAGTGATAATCCTTTTCCAACCCATTTTATATAAGCTTCTTTCTTTGTCCATACTTCATAAAACATTCTTTCCGGTTCTTCATTTTTTGACAAAATATAATTCAATTCATTTTTACAAAAAAATCTCTCTGCAATTTTTAGGTCTGCCGATTTGATTTTCTCAATATCAACGCCGATTGGTTTTTCGGAAAACCCTATAGCAATAGCGTTTTTTGTATGTGAAATATTATAGTGAAAATCAGGAAATACAACCAGATATGGCTTTCCGTAAACATTTCTATCAAAAGACAAATCCGCATTGTTCAATTTCAAAGCCTTACATGCCAAATAACGAACAAATAAATCAGAAAACAGGCTCAGCTTCTTGTCTATATCAAATTTGAATTTATGTATTTGCGCTTGTTTCTCAGACGACAATAGTTTTAAGTGTTGTTCATAATCTACAAAATTCTTTAAATCATCTAGCTCAATAAAATACAGTGCTGTCTTCATAATGACCTTCCTTAAAGTGGAGAACCTATTTTCTTTTCTGCCTTAGCTCTTTGAAAGTATTTCTAACCGAACACAAAGTCGGTATTCTTTTCCCATCAGCTTAAATTCTATTTTCACTTCTCTGCTATGTCTATCGATTTTTTGGATAGCATATCCCAACCCGACTAAGGCTCCAGAATCAATTTGAACTTTGTTATCAATAATTATTCCCTTTTGACACCGTAATGCAATCATTTTCATCTAAATAACTGTCTTAAAAAGCCTCTTTCATGCTACGGTATCGCAGTTTCATCCTTGCCGCCATAAACGGAGTACCGAATATAATTCTTTGGTGCTAAAAAGTAGCATTGATGTGGTTGCGTTAAATTGAACAGCGGTTGTGCGTAATTAGATAAAAACATAATCCGGAAAACAAATTTTTTTAATTATATTTGTGAGCCTGATTCTTCTAAAAAACTTTTCGATTTAAGGAATAAATGGCCTATACAACTTTGGAGATAATTTCTTTCTTAGTATTTCAGTCACTTTTTCTTCTTCAGGCTGCACGTACAGAACATACCACTCAATCATTGATTTCACAGCTTATATAACAACCTATTTGAATCTGCATATTGACTTGTCTTTCTATTGCACAATGATCGTATCTTGATTCATCTTCATATAGTCATGTTATGGCGATAATATGTAAGCTACTAAACAAAAGATTTAGATTTATCTTGAGGGAAGTATACGTTTTGATAAAATATTACAAAGCTCATCTAATATCTCTTCCTCTATCTTGTAAGCAAAGTCCAAATGTTTCTTCGCAGAAAATATATTTTTTTCTTGTTTGTTAATGTAAAATCTATTAACCAGCGTAAGGCATATGTTTAAATTTTTATTTAAAGAGTCTACTTTATCATAAGTTTTGCTTGAAATATCCAAAGTAAAAATTTTATCTATTTGACTCAATCTATTTTTAAAATTCAGCATATATTCACATGTTTTTTTTAGACCTAAAACAAAAGCATGTGAATATTGTCTTTCAGTAAAAAACTCATATTTATTAAAATTTTCCAGAATTAATATAAATGCTGACATTACGGATATAACTCCATAATGTTTTTTATCTTCCTCTTGTCCTAACATCAGGACATCGATTCTTTTACTATACATTTTGATATACTGAATTTCTTTGTAAAATAATTCCAAACTAACATATGGTCTATACGATTGATTAACTTCAAAAGTAGTTACAGGGAAATGGAAATTTGATTGATTTATCCAAGGATCTTCTTTATAACGCTCTTTTTTAGCTAAAAACAACCTCCAAAATAATTCGAAATTAATGCAATCTTCAATCCAAACCCCTTTAAGTAATTTTGGTGTATAAAAACACTTTTTTTCTAAATCATAACCGTAAATTAATATCTCATGTTCGAAGTTTAATTTAGGATCATAAATTTCTGTTAAAAAATATTTTTCTTTATTAATGCAATCAATAACAAAATTTATTGTTTCTTCTTTTATTTGTAAATCATTAATTGACTTGCTTGTCGTAAATAATATACTATCATAATAATGCAATTGGTTATATCTACCTCCATGATCTCCAAGAAAACAATCAAAAAAACCATCTTTTCTGTCTATACATATGTTATTATAGTGATTTATTATCCAAGGCATTAATTTTGGATTTGCTTCTATAATGCCGAAACGATAAAATGCCCAACACTCAGTTATAATACAAGGACTTAAATTAAATGGAAGTCTCTTTTTCATACTCTAGCCTCTCTTTAAAATTAATTAAAAAACTTAATTTCTTGTGTTGTTATTTATGTAAAGCTATTATTTATTGATAAATTTTTGACTATATAACTTTCTTTTATATTGCTTAAAAAAATAAACGACATTTTTCTGTTTTTTTACATAATCATATATGCCCAGCATTTTATAATAAGCCCTTATAATAGGCAAAGAGTGCTCTTTAAATACGGTTTCAACAATATCTTTTGTTGTTTCGCCAACCATAAGTAATTTATTAATAAGAGTATCATCTGAAATAAGGTATGTTTCGTCATGTTTAACTGTTTCAAGTGGAGCTTCTCTTCCAGAAAAAATAAATGAACATAAGATTTATAATTGTCATCAATTAGTCGAAAGAATAATTCGTATGCTATTACATTCCCTCTACTATGTCCAAAAAACGCATAATCATCATCCGAATTTACAGTTTTTTATGACTTTGTATAAATCTTCTACTACGTCATTCAAATCCATGCAAAAGTTTCCTTTACATGTATGCTTCTACCCGATAATTCTAGCAAGACCTGTTTGATGTGCCGAGCCAGATATTTGTTCCAGCTTTTGTAGCACATACATGAACTTCCGGCATCTGGAATAAAAAATAATTTTATGTTTTTAGAGTTTTCCATGTGTTATCCCCACAATAAAAAAAAAGGGGGGGT
Source organism: Holotrichia oblita (assembly GCA_023690525.1). Taxonomy (NCBI): domain Eukaryota; kingdom Metazoa; phylum Arthropoda; class Insecta; order Coleoptera; family Scarabaeidae; genus Holotrichia; species Holotrichia oblita. The sequence goes on along the minus strand of JALQSN010000419.1, from coordinate 31,954 downwards.
TAGACTATTACGGCAGCAGTTAAAATTATGATTTTAATAATCTTTTCAAAAATCACTTAGTTACTGATAAATCCGTTTATAGAACCGATAAAGGAATCAATGTTTGAACTAAAATTGGCCATATAACTAATGAACATTAAAACACGACCAATTGTAATATAATCTCCAAATAATAAATAACCCGATGATCCAATAAAGGAGCAGGCTCTGTACAGAGTTGTTCTTGACAGCATAAAACAGATTATTTGAGGCAAAGAATAGCATCCATTCAAAATCAACCTTTAGTTCCAGCTTAAGACGGTCCTTATATTAATTAAAAAAATTTCCAGTTTTGCACCTTAATCTCTCTCCATTTTTGTATAGTAACAAACAATTATCCTATTTGTTACTATCTGATGAGATTCATTATTATGCTTATTAAAATTGTTTCCAGTATATCTTCCGAAAAAATCGTCAAAAGAATAAAGATTGCTGACATTAAAGAAAGCGATGGGTTTCTTTAATGTCAGCAAAATAAAATATACACCGACGAAAAGGAACATGTGAATAAAGCCGATGATTTGTTCGAAAAACACCATGAATTACATCGCTATCTTGCACAACTATTTTATGATAATGCCCCGCATCCGATCCTAAAAACTCTGATATTTCATTGTTTATCAATACTGTAAGATCTACGTTATTATGAAGTTTAATATTAATAAGAGTAGAAGCAAGAGATAAAAAACTATATTATAAAAACTAATTAAGTAAGGTTAAATGGCTTTTTTGCTGTTTGTTTTTTAATACGTCGGAAATATTTTATTGTTGGGAAATTCTATCTTTTATATAATCAGCTAGCTCATCCAGTTTTTCAAATTTATTAGTATCCATCATTTCGTAATCAAACTCAATTTTAAAATATTCTTCTACCTCAATAATAATTTTCATAAATGATATGGAATCAATTTGAAGATCTTGTAAATGCGTATTTAGTTTAATATTTCTGCTATGCCTGCGGTTCAATACTTTTTTTACAATTTTAATTAATGGTTCTTCAAATTGGGATTCTTGGTCCGACGGTGTCGGCAGCTTTTGTACTGAGTCCTCACTAATCCAGCTTTGATATAATGCGCGACGATCTGTTTTCCCATTAGACGAAAGAGGAAAATTAAAAACTCGTATGAATTGCGCCGGCAACATATATTCCGGCAGCTTTTCCTTCAAGTGCTTAATTAATAGCTGATCATCGATTTCCGTATCGCTTGTGTAAAAACACGCCAGGTAAGGGGTGTCAGTTTGTGTAACACATAAAACGATTGATTGCCGGATCGTGTTATACCGATTAATATAAGCTTCAATCTCTTCCGGCTCAACACGATAGCCCCTTAGCTTTATCTGGTTATCGCACCGTCCTATATAATAGTAAATGCCGTTAGTGTCCCGTTTTACAAGGTCTCCAGTTTTGAACATCCTAGCGTTTGAGTTATTAATAAACATCTCATTTTGTAAAGATACATTATTGATATATCCGACTGATAAACAAATGCCGCCGATATAAAGCTGACCAACCGCATTATCGTCTACCGGATTCATATCGTCATCTAATATATTAACGATTATATTTTCTATCGGCTTTCCAATAGGAACACTATCTCCCGCAAAATTACGTGGGATAACATAATGATATGTATCATCAGAGCATTCTGACTGCCCATACGCATTAACCAGAGTAGTGTATTGATATATTTGATAAAAATCCTTCACGGGCTTAGCTTCCAGCTTTTCTCCCGTTAGGACAATACATCTAATATCAGGAAAATGCATCATATGGTTGCCGCTTTTAAGACTTTGCATATACGTTTGAAACAATGTAGGCGTCAGCGATATTACGCTTGCTCTATATGTTTTTAAATATTCAAAAAACGCCGCCATATTTGTTAGTTTATGGGCATTATATAATATCAAAGTCATTTTATGCGTTAACGACAACAGTATTTGCCAAATGGAGGCGACAAAGCTAATACTAAAGCTTAAGCACACAACATCGCTTTCTGTCATCTCCATTAGCTTTCTTTTCGCTTTCATATGGTTATTTATACCTTCGCAGGGTAACATAACGCCCTTAGGTACACCTGTAGACCCCGATGTGAATATACAATAGGCAGCGTTATTGTATGTAATATCCGTATTTGAAAAAGTCAACGTCTGCATCGTTTCAAGTTTTACACTGTCAATGTGTATAACTTGTTTATTTGCATAATTTGTTCCTATGGAAGATTCTGAGCAAATCAAACAGCTTGCTTCAGCAATTGAAAGGATTTGCTCTACCCTTACAAATGGAATTTTTTCATCAATTGGTAAAACAACTGCGCCTATCTTCAAAATCGCAAAAACAGAGGCGACCATTTCTATTGTATTCCCCATATAAAGCGCCACAATATCGTCTGCTTGGATATGCTTTTCCTTTAGCAAACCAGCAATCATATCAATATAGTGAATTAACGTCTGATATGTTATTGTTTTACTTTCGCAAACAACCGCGGTTTTATCTAAGAAAGAATCCATGTCTTGAACAAGCAGTTGGTAGAAGTTTATTTGCATCCTACATTTCCTTTCTAAAAAACACAATACGTTTAACCCTTTATTTGATTATTCTCATCTACATAAACTACGATTGGGTGATATCCCACCATTTTTGATTCTTCCATATACCGGTACGCCATGATAATCACCTTATCACTTATTTTAACTAAATGCGCGGCGGCGCCGTTTACGCATATTACATTCGGTTGCTCTGTACATATAACATATGTTTCGAACCGATTTCCATTATTCACATCTGCTACAAGTACCTTCTCATAAGGAAATATGCCTGTTTTATCAAGTAATTCCTGAGAAATCGTTATCGAACCTTCATAATCCAAATTAGCGTCCGTAACTGTGGCTCGATGTATTTTTGCTTTCAGCGCTTCAATCATAATCTATCCTCCGTCTTATTCTGGCTTGTCCCCCAAATATTTAGCCTATAAAATAAATCATATAACCTTTTTAGTACATCGCTCATTGTTGTCATTTGCTGCAATGTTTTCTGTACGATGTTTTCGGAAGGCCTTATAGATGATTTTAATATCATAAATAGTAATTCATTAAATGCCAATGCAACTTCCCTCAATATTCCTAACTCTTGATGAATTATTTGATGATTATCATATAATATTCTTATATTCATGCTAAATAAGTTTAACTCTGTATTTAGCACAAACAATGAATTATGCATAAAAGCCCAAAATTCCTTATCTTCTTTTAACAACGAATCATTTATAAAAGCACATACTGCATTCCACGCGTCTAATCCATACACTCTTCCTTTTATTTTATTGGTCATAAGATATTCCTGTAAATGCAATGAATAATATACATTTTCATGAAGCGCGTCATATTTATTGTAATTATTGTTTAAATCCCAATCTTCTGCCCGGAGTTCGTACCATAAATTACGCGTATAAAAGCCGCTAAAAGGGTTATTATCATACTCATTACGGGAATCCCTTGCTTTAATAAACATCTCCAGCGAGATCGCACCCTTGAAAAAATAAGGTTCATACCAATCTACAATAAATACCTCTTTTTTATCAACATCATATCCCGACAATATGACACAGTGCGCGCCATGGTTTTTCAAGTACTCATTCCTGTAATGCAAAAAAAACACATCTACAACCACGATTATTGGAGACGTTTTAATCTTTTTTAAATTTGTTTCCCAGGCGCGGATTGCTTGAAGACCATTCTGCGTTTTTAAGGTATGCGCTTTAGACAGTACAACCGGACTAAACCTGTCCCCACGGATAAATTGGAAGCCATATTGCATATTCGAGTTGAAATCCACTGCCAGCATATATACTGTGTTAAGAAAAAACCGCGAATCATTTACGCCAGAATAATCTAACAATTGCCTGATACAGTTTTTTAAGCATAAATAATGAAATTCCTTATCATATTCAAAGTTAAATTCATTGATTGAATTCATACAATCGTCTACTCTGCTCCTTTGTATTTTTCTTGCTTTTCAACAGATGGAAAACGGCATACGCTATATTAATCACAAGGATTATAATTTCCGCATAAAAAACCTTGTTTGAAAAACCGCTATATGCTTTTAACATTACAAAATTATCTTGCATAAAGGAATATTGAAGATATTCCAAGATGCGAAACGCGTCAATAAGCTCCCGCGATAATAATTTGCTTATAATGATAAGCAATATAAAAATAAACGCTGTCGCGTATAAGCACAACAAAATAATTGCCGGTACAAAAATTGGTTTTTCTTTGAGTGCGGTGCCACTCCATCGGAGGAATGGTTCGGCGATAAGCAGCATAAAAACCGTAAAGCCTAGTAACAACATAACATTCTGTCGCTGAGCTATGATATTCAATTCTTTTTGTACATCCAAAATAGTATACTCCCAAGTATATACATTCAGGGATTCAAAATTCTGTTTGATGATATTCAAGCTTTTGATGGGAGAATATTCGTTTGACTTAAATGTTAAGCTTTTCACCTTCTTGTTTGCCAAGGCCGAACCAATTGGGATGATAGCCATATCCCCATTGTCCGGCGGCTGATATACTCCTACCACTTCGTATTTACGTTTTTGAATATCCACCGTTAACCCAACAACATCAACATTCCCAAACAACTCCCATGCTACAGATTTACTAAGCACAATCACTTGCTTATCATCAAAATACTCAGGCCAAAAGCCACCGTATAGAAAATTCAGATGATTTACCAACCCATAATCACTAATTGTACAAATTACCGTTGTTATTTTGTAGGTTAAATCACGCTCTAACATTAAACTGCTTTGGGATTCGTAACTAAACAAAAAATTAATATTTTTCATATTCTTGGCGTTTTTCAAAGACGAAAAGGAGGAACTGTCATTTGGCGACTCAATGTAATAGATATTTTGATCAATATTTTTCTTAGCGCCTGAAATGGCCATGTAATTCAAAAGAATACATACGGCGATGCCAATTATAAAACATATAAAAACACGAATACTAGTTATGGACAAATAAATCACTCTCGCCTACAATCCGGACTTTGCTTCCATTCATCACAACGCCATCGCTATAGATAATGACTGAATTATCCCCAAATGAATAGCTAGGCAAAAACGCAGTATTTTGATTGTCGCTTTCCAATACTACTACGTCTACTTTTTCCGCAACATAATCTTTAAACAAAAAGCCGTTCGTCTCTACGGCGATTAATATATAGTCTGTATAAACATCGCTGCGAATGGCATTATTCGGCAATACATATGTCCTTGGCTCACTTGCGGTATAATGAACCATCCGCACCTTTTCGCCGCCGTATAATTCGCTTGATTGAAAGGAGACCCGAATATGCCCTTCAGCGTTTTCATAATATTTTCCAACTACTTTGCTTAAAATATTTATCTTTTCGCCGCCTTCAATTGCGATGGTTACCGTATCTCCAATGGATATTCGTTCAAAACCGGATTCCACAGTTATATCGCTTTCAAAATGCCCTGTCAACGGTGAAATTTTCATGATATAAGCGTTTTTTGATACAGTATCCCCATTCTCTGCTTCAACTGCGGTTACCATGCTGTCGCTTTCGCATACAACGGTCTTTTCCTCAGGTATTTTAAGCGTTTTTGACAAGCTCTGAATTTGGTTTTGTATTTTTTTTTTGTCATTCAGCAACGATTTAATTCTATCTTCTTCATTTGCAATGCTTTGCTCCAACGATAGCGCGTCCATAGCATCCTGGGTTTTTATTGACTCCTGATTCTGCTCTATATTTTTAAGATACTTTTCCCTTGCGTTATCCTTCGCCGCGACTATCTGCTCTTTTTCCATTTCAAGCATAGTATAATTATTGCTGGCCTCGTCTAATTGTGATTTAGTAATTATGCCTTCGTTGTATAGAGCGGACAGCGTATCCAATTCTTTCTTCGCGTTTGCGATATTAGCATCATACGTCTCAATCTGCACATCGTACGAGTAAGCATCAAACTCTTCAGTTTGCTGGTTTTTCGCCTCTGCCTGCAGAGAACTATACCTTTGCAAATATGTAATATTCTTGCGGATATTGGAGATATCGTCATCAATTTGTTTTACATCAAATAAGTATTGTTCTAATTGAAGAACCTTGGCCTCCTCTTCTAAGCTAGAGTCCTCTGTCTCTATTTCGGGGGTAATCGTAAACAATACTCCAGACGCCGCAACAAAATCTCCTTTTTTAGGCAAGTCGCCGATTTTGCCGGCCACCGGAGCAAATACTTTATATTCGTCCGTTAATTCTACTACGCCTTCGCCCAACAAAGGAAAAGACCAACACATCTTCTTTAGCATAGCCCAAAACGACAGTTGGAAGCCCGTAGGTTTGTATCGTCTGAGAAAAAAGCAACATTACTGATACAAACACAATGAATACTGCACCGATTCCTACAATTCTTTTTTTTCGTTTATCCATAAAAAACTCCTTTTGCATTGGCTCTATGACGTTTTTATGTTAAACGTAGCAAATTTATTCTCGCGGGGCAATGAGCCAAAGCCGCCAGTTAAAAACAACCATCAATCCGTCCGATTGCGGCGGGGTAATTCACTTAATTCCGCTTAACTGTATTCCCTCAATCATGTATTCTTCGCCAAATAGAAAAACAAGTATTGGGGGAACCATGTAAAAACAGGACGTTGCAAATATCATACCCGTATCGCCGGTTGTAATTGTTGATAGATATACCGATAACGGTTCCATTACTGGGTCTCTAATAAATATAATCGCTTGATCAATAATATTCCAATTTTCAACAAACGACAAAACAACTAGGGCAGCTATTGCGGACTTTACCAGAGGCAGTATGATACTGACGAAAACAATCACATTAGAAGCGCCATCTATTTCTGCGGCCTCTATATATACATATGGAATTCCTTTCATAAATTGCCGAACAAGAAAAACGCCAAACGGGCTGAATATAGCAGGCAATATAATCGCCAAAGAGCTTTCTTCCAGCCCAACCATTGAAGCGGCGATGAAATTTGGCACCAGATTAACCTGTGTTGGAAGCAACATAATGATAATATATATAAAATAAACTGCCTCTTTAAATTTCAGTTTACTATATTCAAACACATATGCCGTAGGGGCAGCTATTATCACCTGGCCGACGACGATAGGAACGGCCAGTTTTATGGAATTGAAAAACATCTTTAAATAAAGCGGTCGCCTAGTAAACAATTCTAAATATTGATTAAAGGATACCCACTTGGGTATAAGGCTAATTTCAACATAGTGAAATGCACTAATTACGGAAAAGTTGTTGGAAGGCGTAACCTCTCTTGTATAACGCTGGTAAACCTCAAAGGAACTCATAATTGAATTAGTCACCGTCAATACAATTGGGAATAAGAAAAATATTGCGGTCAACATAAGAATCATCATTAACAACACTTTTGAAAAAGTCAATTTCATAAGCGATTCCTCTTGCCCTTATCCGTTTAGACAGCGTTTTATGTTATATAGCAGATTAACAAACGTCTGTTTACTGAAAGCGGCTTGGAAACTGTCCGTTTTTTTCATATTCAATGAAAAGTACATACGCTATAATTCTTTAGATATTCTGCGCTGGAGATTAAAAAAAGCAACAATGAGAATCACAATAGCAACCAACAACATAAAAGACGCCGCGGATAATTTTTGGTAATTTAACGCTAAGAATTGATTATTAATATAATGTTGCAACATATATACAGATTGGTTGGGATATTTGCCGGTCAACATATAAATTTCTTTAAAAACGCCTTAAACGAATTGATGATTGAAAGTATAAATACAAGGAAAAATGTTGGCGTTAAATATACTATAGTAATGCTTGAAATGTTCGGAACCAAGAAGCTCCTTCAATATTAGCAATCTCATAATATTCTTTTGGTATAAAGCTTAGTCCGGCCATAAATAACACAACGTTATAACCAATATTCTTCCATAAAAATATTATAACAATAATTACCGACGATACGGATAAATCCAAAAGGCTTACAGGCGCGTTATAAAAAAATATTTTATTTATAAATCCATTTATACCAAATATAGCTTGCCAGACAAAGACAATAGAACCGGAAGGTATCACTAACGGAAGCAAAAAAATTGTAGCAAGTACATTTTTTATTTGCCCGATCTGACTTAAAGCAATAGCCAACAATAGCGGTATTAGTATATTGAGCGGCACGCAAATCAGCATAAATATTGACGTATTTTGTACCGCGTTTTGAAAAATATTATTATTAATTACGTCGATATAATTGCGAAGCCCCACAAAATTACCGGAAAAATTTCTGTCTACCAATGAATAATAAAATGATAGCCCAAACGGCATGATATAAAAGAACAAAAAACCAACCAAACCTGGTAATGCCAGCAGATGCATGCTTAACGCCTGAGTGTGCTTTCTTTTCATGTTTATCTTCCTTATCTTCTTACTGATTTAAATAAACATAGATTTTATTCTGCAAATTTGCCGCCACTTGTTCCGCTGAAATTAAATCCCTTCTGAACTCATCAAACTCTTTCATAAGCATCGTATAAATATCCGTTCCGGGCCGGCCATACATCATCGGCATTTTGTTGATTTCTTCCATTCGGCTTATGGCAAGGTTAATATTGTCATTCCTATTGTCATTCCTCAATATGTACCCGTCTGATTTCATAAGATTAAGATATTCATTAAGCTTATACCGTGCGGCCATTTTAAAAGAACCTTTTTTTATTGGATTGCCGTAAGTATAGTATCCAACTGTAGCTTGCTCAGACGCCAAAAATTTTACAAATTCCCAAGCTATTTTTTTCTTTGAATCTGTTATATTTGCTTTTATGCTATATCCCATGTAAGGGTTGACGCCGATCTTGCCACTGCCCTCAAATAATGGAATATAATTTGTAAAATCAAAATTAACTACATCACAAAAATATTGGACCGACGAATTGTCGATAGAACACAACGGAAACCGCTAATTCATCCGTTCTGCTATAATAATCGTGAGTATCAAACGAGCCATCAAAACGTCAACATTTCAACCCGCTTTACTGCCTCAATAAATTCAATGAAATCTCTATTGTTAATATCACAGGTCTTCTTTTTAAAATCTACATACTTACGTATTTCAAAGTACACGGCATTGGTCAAGCTGTAACTTGGTTCCACATAATACCGCTGCTTCTGCTCAACGGATAACGTTTGGTTCAAATCCAGCAATCTGCTATAATCGATACCATCATAATTATCCCAAATACTGCCCAAATTATCTTCTAATTTATTGTTATAACTTATAAAACATAAATATAACAAATATGGAACATATATATTCCGCCGTCCACAACAAACGCGTCCAGGACATTCATATAGTAATCGTCTTTATTAAAGGTGAGATCGTCATTTATACATTCGTTTAAATCCGTCACTAGGCGGTTATCAACCAGATGATAATACGGCGCATAATACCCAGTATTGATAATATCGCTGCCATATCCCGACATCAGTTCCATTTGCACCCTTTGGGAATAGCGCTCCGACATATCCACATCCATATCGTTTGGGTCATATACCACTCCTTCTTTAATGTTAATATATACTGTAGGTATAATCTGTTAAATTTTACAATCATCTTTTTTGCCAACCTCATTATAAGGAGTAATGGTTATACTTCCAACCAGTTTCTCCTTTTCAATTGGCTTACTGGTTTCGACGGCCGTCGTCTCTTTGGAATTCGTCCTGCGATATATCTGATCCGCAAGAATTTAAAAACAACATGGACGCTGTCAGCAGAAAAAACAGCTTTCTACCTGGTTTGATCATCTCCGTCCCCTCCTTTGCCAGAAGGCGTTATTGATTCAAGTATAAATATACTTTATTCTGAATGCTGGACGCGGTCTGCTCTTCAGACCTTGCCTGTAGCTGTCAAATTCTTCACGGAATATGGATAATATTTCATACCCAAAAATTCATTTTGGAATTATACTCTCTCAATTTATCTTTGGCTGTTTCTATTGCTTCCTCTTTTGTCTGAGCAGATACCCGTCTTTTACCGCGGTATCCAACCATCCTTCCAGGATTGTATTAATCAAAAGCTCAAACGTATCCTTCCTGATTGGCATTCCATAAATATAAGTATCCGGCATAAACTGGGACTTGAATAATATTTTAAGAATTCCCAAGCCAGCTCCTTATTCTTTGAGCTTTCCGTAATCGCGAAGGACTCGGAAGGCACCATGGTCATTTGCCGCTGCCGTCTAACAACGGCTTAAAATCATCAAAACTCAAATTGGTAATTCCATAGAGAAACTGGTATTCCGAATTATCTATATGTAGAAACGCATGATTGGAAGCCACCCCCATCTCATCGGCCGGAGGATAATAATCTCTTGTGTAATAACCTCCTCCCAAATGTCCGGATCAATAATTTTGCTAATTTGTTTAATCAGATCAATAAATTCCGGATTGTCAAAAGAGCAGGTTTTATTGGCAAAGTCCACATAATCCTGAATTTGCGTGTACGCAACAATACTAAAGCTATAGCTTGGCTCCACAAAATACCTTTCCCGTGTTTCTTCCGGAATGCTTTGGTATATATTCAGCAGATCAATTAAGCTAACGTTGTCTTTTCCATTCCACTGTTTTCCTATGTCGCCGGCAAGGTCTTTATTGTATCCCACCAGCCGGTAAGTGTACAAAGTCGGAAACACATAAACGCCGCCTTTATACCGCATGGCATCCAGCACATTGGTATAATATAAATCCCTGCTTTCTTCCGGGTCGTTTTTCATCAACTGCTCTATATCCGTAATGAGGCGGTTGTCAACCAGTTCGTAATACTCATAATAAATGCCCATTTCAATAATATCACTGGCTGTCCCCGTCATCATATCCATTTGTACCTTACTCGCGTAATTGGCGTTGAGAATATCTCCATCTGTAGTATTGTCATATACCGGGCCGTCTTCAACAATAACTTTCACGCCCGGGTGAGCATCCATAAACCGTGCAGCCGCGCTTTTCATCTTCGTCGCAGAATACATTGGAGAAATGGTGATTTCTCCTGACAGTTTTATTTCTTCTCCCTCTCCGCCATCCACTGTGCCATTATTTGAGTTAATTGCCCCCTCTGTCGGGGAGCCGGCTCCCGGTGTTGGACTTGTTCCATCCGCCCCGCATCCGGATAAAATAAATACAATAGCAAACAACAAAATAAACAGACTTCTTTTCATATACTCTCCCCTTAAGTGAATGTAATTGAGGGGGCAAATTAATTTGCAATTTGCCCCGTGAACAAAAATTCAATGTGTACAAAGATACGGCATAAAACGCATACAATGTATATAGAATCCAATTATAACTATGTATATATTATATTATGTAATTATCGCAAATTGAACTCTATTACATTAGTATAATGGATAATTTTATCAATTGCAATCCTTTTCATTATCAAGTATAACCGCTTTTTGATGTGTTTTCACTGAACCTTTTTTACTTCTTGATAATGAAAAAATATTGATTGTTTAAAGCAGCTTAACAAACAGTGGGGTAGTGGAGGCTAGTTTACTCGCCAAAATGGCTTGGAAACTGCCCTCACTTGTACATTTTATAGTTTATAAAAAGTACAAGTGTTATATTAACAGCCACCGCCAGAACCAGCGCTGCTGCCGGCGTTTCCGCCGCAATATAGCTGACAGCAAGTGCTGCACGCGCCGACTTCCAACGCGTCTAAGCTATTATCCAATTCCAGCGAAATTACCAAATTTTTAAATGCCTTCAGTTCATGTTCTCTCATAATTTTTCTTCCTTCAATCACCTTTTTATGGGCACTCAAAGTCGAATTAATTAACAGCCATTGCCGCCACCTGAAGAAGTGCCAGAACCAACACCGTTTCCGCCGGAATATAACTGACAGCAAGTGTTACACGCGCCGATTTCCAATGCGTCTAAGCTATTATCCAATTCCATAGACATTACTAATTCTTTCAAAGCTCTTAATTCATGTTCTCTCATAATTTCACCTCCTTCACGTCAATTTTTCTGTTAATATTAATTAAGATGAAAATCCATCAAAAAGCCAATTCAATATAAACTTCTTACCAGCCATGGCAAGATTTCGGATATGGCCATTAATCCCGATACAGAATCGCCTGACTTTGGTACAATTTCCAATAAACGCCCCTTTTCTGCATTAGTTCGTCATGGGATCCAACCTCAATCATGTTGCCGCCATCCAATAAAATAATCCGATCAGCCAAGCTGGCGGCTCCTAGCCTATGCGTAATAATCAAGCCAGTCTTTCCTTCACACAATTGTTTAAAATTATGATATAACGCTTCTTCGTTAAACGGGTCAAGGGCGGAAGACGGCTCATCCAATACCATGAGGCGGGCATTTTTATAAAATCCTCTTGCCAAAGCCAATAACTGCCATTGTCCGCCTGAAAGTTCCACACCGTCGAATTGTTTTCCTAAATTTGTATTCAAGCCATCGGGTAAATGATCAATAAAATCAATCAAACCTAATCTTTCGGCAGCTATACGAATATTGGCGTCACCGTCTTTCCGCTTGGCATCGCCTATTTTTATGTTGTCGTTTATACTCATATAATAATGATTAAGATCCTGAAAAACGGCAGACGCAGTGGAATGCAGCCCTTCATATTTGAAGTTCGATATATTTCTATCATCATAGATTATATCCCCGGATGTAGGGTTTAATAATCCCAGCAATAATTTTGCAAATGTTGATTTTCCTGCTCCATTAGCGCCAACCAGCGCAATTATTTCGCCAGCTTTTATCTCAAAGTCAATATTTCTTAACACCACCGTATCTGTTAAAGGATATTGAAACGAAACCTGGTTAAACTGGATCGAAGTTGAGATTTGCGCGTCTTCTTCGACGTTTCGGTCTTCTTCTTTTAAGTCTAAAAAATCGAATCCTTTCGCGATGCTGGATAAATCTCCATGCAAATCCCCAAACAACATAAATAAGAAATCCATCATATTTTTGGTTTGGCCAATTAAATACAATATTCCGCCGAACTCACCAACCCCTATATCTCCTTTAAAAAGCAGATATCCGCCTAATAAAATAGAAGAGAGATATCCTAATGAATTCATTAAGTCCATCAAAAATTGAATAAAAATTACTTTTATATTTATTCGTACTTCTTCTTTCTTTATTTGTTTAATTACTTGTAACCAACGATTTAGAAAGAAATCTTTTGCACCCCAAACTTGTGTTTCCTTTATGAAATCATATTTCGTAAAATACCTGATATACTGTCCGGCCTCGCGTCGTTTGCTGCTAGTACGTAAATTAAAATCCAAATTGATTTTGTTTGTATAGAGCTTCAATAAATTTGGAATGGCGGATAAAATTATAACAACCACCAATATATGATTATATCGCCACAAAACCATTCCTGTCGCGACAAACGCCACCCCGCTAGTGAAAATCCCGGTTATGCTCATTGCGGCACTGGTGGCAGGGCCGTAGCTGAACGCACTTCGCGCAACAGTTAAAGTATCATTTAATTGTGGGATTTCAAAATATGAGACCGGAAGCCTCTGCACTTTATCATGTACATAAGTTTGCAGGTTTCTTGCGATTTCATTCCTTAGAACGCTATCCACCACCTCGGTGAAGAAATAATACGTTACAGATAGCCCCCCTAAAATGCCCATTAAAACAAAGGGTAAAATAAGCGTTTGCATATCGCCTGCGTCGCTATTAATCCTCCCAAGGATATATTCCCATACCAACGCTGTAGCCGCCGGAAGAATCGCGACAAAAAGCGAAACGAATAATTGCAAAAAAAATCCGAATTTGCTGGATCGTATTATAATAGCGTACAGTCGCAGAGCGATTTTGATTATATCTTTATTTCTAGGCCCATTATAAAATGGATAACTTTCATTCGTACCATTGCCGCTGGGTTTCGTACATTTCCGCATAAATACCACCCTGTTTCATAAGTTCGTTATGTGTTCCTTGCTCCGCAATTACACCGTTATCCAATACCAATGTCTTATTTGCCTTCCTCGTTGAGCCAAGCCTGTGGCTAATCATCAAAACAGTCTTATTTTTAGTTAATTCCAATATCTTCTGATATACGTCAATTTCCGCTGCGGGATCCAGAGACGAAGTCGGCTCGTCCATAACCAAAATGGATCCATTGGAAAACAAAGCCTCACCAATAGCCACCATCTGCCACTGTCCTCCTGAAATATCTATCCCATTGTCAAGATTTTTTCCAATAATGGTATCCAGTCCGCTGGGCGTTGAATCAATAAATTGGCGATCTATGCCGGATTTGTACAATAGCTCCAGTATTCTATCCGAATCGCCAGATCGGGTAATATCCGATATCGCAACATTTTCCCTCAATGAAATATTATATCTGGCAAAATCCTGAAAAATGACAGACAGCTTATTCTTTCGTTCTTCCTCTCCCAGCAATTGAATATCTATGCCGTCAATAAATATTTTTCCTTTAGTTGGCTGTAGCAGCCCTAATATCAGTTTCACAAGCGTTGTTTTACCCGAGCCGTTTTTTCCAACCAGCGCAATTGTGTCCTGTGCGTGGATTTCGACGTTTACACCTTTCAGAACATATTCGCTGTTTTCTGAATATCGGAACCACACATCCTCTAAAACAATAGAATCGGCGCGCCCGTCGCTTTCAGTCAGACCGCTTTGATCATCATATTCCGTAAGTCCCATTAGGCCATCGTAATCTTTCTTAAAATATTTAGCGTTGTTTAAACGATAAATTATTCCGATTATATCACTTTGAGATTGTCCAATATATCCCCATAAAGCCTGCGCCAGAGCGATAAAAGCACCTATGGTCAATACGCCTTCACCAAAGGAAGATAAAAATAAAAATAATATTAAAGTAATCAGCGAATACTGGACAAAAACAAATCCGCCAGCCAAAAAGCGTTGCTTTATATTTGAATTCAAAACACCCTTTTGGAACCGTATCAAATTACTTTTCCATTTATCGTTGATAAAATCATGGAATTGAAATAACCTATTTTCTTTTATATACTCTCTTGAAGTGAGTATAGATGAAAAATAATTTGCCTTTAGATTAAACTGGTAATTTTCAAAAAAAGTATCCCTTTCATTCATTGACGAACGAATTGATAAAAACCAGATCGGAAACGATGAAAGTAAAAGCACAGTTCCAACAATCCAATTCACCTGCATAATAATGGCTAAGATGCCAACGATGGAAACGGTTATTCGTATGATAAAAGGCACAATATCAATTATACTGACGGCATTATCCCGAAAACCTCCTGAAAGTCGGTCAATCATATCATAGGTGTCTGGTTCCTCAAAATATTTATATTTTATTCTAGCGCATTTACCGAGCAACTTTTTGCCCCACTCTATTTCCAAGGTGTTAGACAGTATAACATGTGTAAAACCATCAATTTTATATACTATGATATTTAAGACTTGTACTATCAGAAACACCGAGAGCCAGCTTGTGAAATTCGAGCCAAGAAAACCCTCTTGCTGCGTCATTACAGCCGAATCAATTATATTTTTTAGTAAAATCGTTTGTATCGGCGTATATAGCCCAGAAAGAACATTTAACAATATAATAATGGGAAAATACGCTTTTCCATATTTAAATACAAATTGAATCATACGCCATCACCTATACGCTTTTATCTCGGCGCGAGCGCCCCCATATTTATCGCATTTCCAGAACAAAGTAGTTCAAATGCATACTTCCTGAATATTTCAAAATCCATTGTATCCAATATCTGCAATATTTCGCTAATTGGCACTTCGACCTCGTAAAAAAAACTCTGTATATTAAACAGCGCATTTTCCATAGCCCTTTGCTGCTTAGCCAAATATGAATAATAAAGACACTGCCTCACAAGTTTAAATGTTGATTCATCCACCGCTTCAGTGCTCAGTTCAATTAATTTTTGATATAGTAATGTTGCGCTTCCCTGCAAATCAGGAAAATAGACCGCTAGAAAACTAAAGCATAAATGCTCCGATTGGAATATCTGCATTGGGTATTCTCTCATTACAAACCGCATATATTCGTTCATCATATCGCTCAAAGCGGTATTCAAAGCTTTGGGCATACCGGGCAAGCGCGTGGCAATAAACGACGCTCCTCCTTCTATTTTCGTATCTATACGCAATGGAGAGGCTTTACTTGTTAGACAATTCCAATTATGTAAATAACGATTTGTTGGATAGCTTATTGGATCAATAACGCGTTCTATGATTTCTATGATTTTCCGGCTATCCAAGCAACCGCTAACGGAGACCACCATGCCATTTGCTCGCAATGCCTTTGATAAATAATCTTTAAGCCCGGATAATGAAATGTTCATGACAGATTCAGCTCCAGCGATATTTCGAGAATATCCCGTTCCCTTAAACAAGGATTGATAGAATGAAAAAATATAGTCTGACAATACAGAACGGCTTAAATGTTCAATTTCATAAAACACCTTCTTTTTCTGAAATTCTAATTCCTCTTCAGAAATGGGTAGATCCAATATATTGTGCAGCATTTGTTCAAAAAATGCATATAATTCGTCTTGATGCACTTCTGCGTAAATTCGTATTCGATCCAAGGAAGTTTTTCCGTAGCTATGATAAATGGGGTATAAATACGCTCTAGGAAAACTGACATATAGAGCATGTTCTATTAAATGTGCCATGCCGTGATATTCGTCCGGATCCTTCCCTGTTCCAAAGTTGAGCCATATCTCGATGCTGTTAAACGGTGTGGATTCCATTGTTTCTGAGACTAATACTACTTTATTTTTACATATTGTTGTATTTACTGTAATCTCCTCCGAATGCAACAAGCCTATTATCGGCCATGGTATCGTTTTTTTGTGAAACAAAATCATTGTGTAGCAAACAACCTGCTTTCAATATGTTCCTTAAATTCATGGCAATATGGCAAAATACCGGATATTTTATCCGCCTTGCAACCTCCGGCACAAAAATATTTCACTTTACAGTCCTCGCATTGCGCCATATCGTGTGCTATTGTTGCGTTTTTCATAATTTCATCCGAAGAGTTTTCAAAGATATTGCCTAACGGCTTACCGTTTTGCAATCTAATACATGGATAGACGTTGCCCTCTCGTTGAATATAGAATTTATTTGTGCCCGCACCGCAGGATAGGGATACGCGCATCACTGACATTTCATTTATTGTAAGTGTCATATCAGGGTCAAACCGAAACCCGGCCGCCTGTTCTCCACAAGTAAAAAAGTCACATATATCATAAAAAACGTTGTTCTTAATATTTTTCTCACGAAAGAGCGCCTGCGTATCCAAATCAATGTTATGTTCAAAATAACTTAGCGACACCAGCAGCTTTAGACCGACGTGAAACGCGTCCTGAAGAATTTGTAAGCTACCGCTTTCTTGGATCCGTCCGGGATATTGTAGACATATCATCTTAGGATAGTTGATATCAATATTCAAAATTTTATTTACTATAGCGCATGAATTAGTATGTAAGTAATCTCCCGCAAGCATACAGTGCTCTATTCTGTTGATATCATCCAAATCTGAATTAAGTATTACATGGACACGGGCGCCTTCGGGAATCACCCCGTTCTTACGCAACTCGCCCAGGTGTAAAATGGATTCCGAATCAAAATAAAGATTTTGGAAAGCGCATTTCTCCAATATTGCGTTTGGCCGATTATCCGGAACTGTCAAAAAGAATCCTTTGCCTAAGGAGACATTTTCTATTGATTCCATTATAAATCCTTTGGCCTTCAATGAATGAATTACAGAGATGACAAATTCTCGATATTCCTCTGGAATGGAATTTACATTTTGTTTTACGAACATCTGATGGATAAACTGCGGCACCTTTACAAAACTGCTATTCTTTGTATTAACATAGATCAATGATTCGCCGGCTTCTATAGCTACAGTATTCTTGGAAAGACAATATGTTTTGTTTTTGAGCTGCTTGTCAGAGCTTATCATGCCATCCTCGCCCTTTTCATTAAATTCTTAACCAGTCTGGTAATGTTTGATGGGTTTTTCTTATGTATATAGCACAATAAATCTACGGCTTCTTTTACATAAAACTGATTTAGTTCGCATATCACTGGGTCTGGCTCATAAATTGATCCATTTTTAAGAAATGAATTATGGTAGCAATCTCCGCCGCATAGCTTATTTATCCAACAGGACCGGCAAGCGCTTCGGTCGTATATTGACGCATCTACAAATTCCTCTGAAACCCTCTTGCACTCATGGTCAGACAGGTTGCCCATCTTGAACTTATCAACAGCGCAGAAGCTGTCGCAAGGATAATAATTTCCCGAAGCGTCAAAGCTAACTTTATACTTCCCCGCGCCGCAACGGTATGTTATCTTTTCCCTTAGCAATAAACGCCGTATGATTTTTCCAAACGAATCGTTGTCGTTTAATATCATAAGCAGCCGTCTCATGTCGCCTTGATCTATATAATATCTCAGATATTGCCCCAGTTCCCGATAATTATCAATTAGCGCCGGAACATCTTCGGGGTGAAACCCTAGGGGCTGTATACTATCGGAACGTAATATTTTCATTTGCGTCCGTCTGATGTTCAAAGCGGCGTGATGCTCTAAAACAGACTTTATACTCGTTGTGTTTTTTGTAATTACGGCTAACGCCCAAATATCTTTTGTCCTTGGAGAACAATCCGATAACTGGATTCGTTGAATCGCCGCAACCACATCGTCATACGTGCCGCCGCCGCCAGCGTAAGTACGCTGTTTATCATGTAACGCCTTATCTCCATCCAGGCTTATCCCCAAATCAATATTATTATTGTCAATAAACTTCAGTATTTCATCATTAAGCAGCGTTCCATTCGTTACCAAAAAAAATGATGTTTTTACGTCCTTATCTTCATCAATTTTTTTAACTTTCTCTACAAAATAGCGGATAATTTCAAAATTGATTAAGGGCTCGCCGCCGCTAACAAAATCAAAGCGGTATTGCGACGCATCTTTAAATTTCTTGTAGTAAACAAATTCAAGCATTTCATCAATCTTTTGCTCTGTAAATTCAGGTTCTTCTCCATTAAAGTTGTTTCCCCCATCGGCAAAACAATATGCACACCGCAGGTTACACTGATGAACCGGAGGAAAAGACAAACTAGCGTAATCCATACAAACCGTTTTTTCATTTTTTGCAGGCTCATAGTCTAAGAAAAAGCCATGGTTCGCAAATACCATTAAATTATCTGAAATTACTTGATTTTCGGGTAGCTCGCCATATTGATCCAAGCGCAAAAAAACATTTTTAGTTTCATCATCCAGTTCGCAAAAAACCAAAGATTCCCGGTCAAATACGAATTCATTTTCATTATGGCGAAACAACACGCTGTTATTGAACATTATTCGATATCCTTTCTGCTAATTCGCCGATTGTGATACCCTGCGTCATAATCGATTCAGGAACGCTCTCCAACCCGAGCAATTCTTCTACAACAATAATTAGATCCACAAATTCAAGGGATGATAAATTTAGCGCCACATCGCCAATATCCTCCGGCATGCCGCTCTGTCCAAATACAGTGTGCAGAATGTCCTCCTTTGACTCAAACGCTTCGCGAAAAACGGAAATTATCGACTGCTTTGTCATTAAGTTCTCCTCCTAATAGATCATGTATATCTCATCTCGCACAATCAAGTAACGAAACTTCGCTTTTTATTTATTATAAAGAAAGCAAAGTTTCGTATTAACGATACTTAATGCAAGTGGAGCGGACATCATAAACAGGGATCCCATCCGTACCCGATTCCAGCAGCGAAGTGTTGATGCAGGATCTCTTTTTCAAGCACCGGCTAAAATCTGAACAATCGTGGCAGGCTGTTCCTTCGTATTCCTCTATTGAAGGGTTTAGAATACGATGCCTTTTCTCAGAATTCCATACATCTATTACCGATTCAGTCTTTAAATCTCCAAAACAATAATTCATCCTGTTTGGCGATTCATCACAAAGAACCACTTTGCCGTTAGGCAGCATCGGTAACGCAAGCCGACCGTTGCGACACACTTTATCATAATCAAACGGGTGTTCAGATTGATCGTTTTCAACTTCGCCTTTTATGGTAATATCAATAAACATACTGTTATTCAGTAAATCCATTGTTTCCATCACATCATACCATTCATCGTCAGATATACGCAATTCATTTTCTTGCCGCCCAAATGTCTCCATATAGCGAGTAATATCCACTTTATTCACTCCAAGATTGTATAAATGTGCAATAAAATCGCCGAAATGCTGATGCGTCAGTCCGGATACAACCGGAAGCACCCCAAACTGGATATTATTGGCAACGAACTTTTTGATATTTTCATCCATGCGCATTGCAAAATGCTTATATCCGACTAAATAAGACGCTATTTCATCAATGTGGCAATCATAGCTCAAAAACAACTCTAAATTGCTAATCCCTTTTAACCTTTCAACCTCAGCGTCGCTGAAAATATGTTTAGTTACAGCATTAACTTTTATTCCAAGAGATGTGGCGTATTCAATAATATCAATAATATCCCTTCTTAAAAATGGTTCGCCGCCAGAAAGAGAAAGGCCATATACGCCCATCTCTGCGCATTCGTCCAATATACGCTTTACTTCTTCGATCTTCAGCAAATCCTCTTCCAAGTCACCTTTTTTCGCGTCAAGATAACAATACTTACACGCTTTGTCACACATACTTGTAACGTGATAAAGCATTGTCCTTGGTAATGATGAATTTAGTTGCTTTTCTGTGGAAACGGCTGGCAGGATGAATTTTTGAGGATCATAATTCCTGTTTTCATTTTCTGAGCCATCATCCTCGGTAAAAAACATTTCATATTGGTCAACAACATTCTTTTTCAACATCTCTGCTGAACTGGCGGAGCAAATATTAATTTCACACAAGATATCGACAATCTCGTCATAGTTTCGCTGCCCGTTCATAAGCGAAATGAACAATGCCCCTTTTGAACTGATAGGCACCAAATATTGGCAGGATTTTATGTATGCCTCCTTGTCTTTTATTACAAGTTTATTTTCTTTTTTCAAAATTTTCATGCTCTACCTCCGCATTCCACACAAAGATAATCCGGACTAAGCAATTGCTCCTTATCCGTTTTCAAGAAACATATTCCTCGTTTCATACAATCTTCAAATCCAACGCAAGCACTACATTGAGAGCTGTCTCTTAAGCTGGCCGGAAAATTAAAAAACCCCTCGACTTTTTCCGAATACCATATTTCCTCAAATGTCTGGTTATTCAGATCCCCTAAAATAAATCGGCTGTCTCTGCTTAAAAAATCGCAATAACAGCATTTCCCGTCCGGCAGGATCAGTGCTTTACCCGGCATGATTCACATACCGGCCGCTGGCTGGCTGGCACAGGATCCGGCTCATAGGGATAAAATGTAAATTTTTTAAACCGAAACCGATATCTACGCTTCCTTATTTCTTTAAACAACCACGTCCTTTGGTTTAGTGATAAGCTAAAATCACCATCACTCGCACCCCCTGAGCGGAATTGACTTAGAGTCAAACTATCTACGCCCAGCTCAGTTAAATATACCAACAAATCCGGTACAGTCGTATAATTTATTGTAGAAATAACAGTATTGACGTCAACCTCAATATTTGCGCGTTTCAAATTGGCGACCGTCTCACGAAACCTGGCTAAATAACCTTTTTCGCAATAAAGCGATTCCACCGTATCTTCGTCAATTGAATCTAGGCTGAGCTGTATTTTATTTAATCCGGCTTTCGCTAAACGATCTGCCATTTTGGGGCTAATATGGTTTTTTGTTGAAATATTTACTTCTACATCATGTCGCCTTAAATATTCGATAATTATAAATATGTTGTCGTCGTAGCAAAAAAGCGGTTCTCCGCCATGGAGCGTTACATAGGAAACGCCGTTGCGTACCGCCTCCTCCATCCGTTGCATAATAACGGCAAACGGAATCTGAGACTCTTCATCAGTGACATTTTTGCGATCAACACCGCAATACAAGCAGGAACGGTTACATTTTAACGTTGGAATCCATACAAGCTTTGAAGGGTAATCAAGCCGGAATTCATTCCCGCGGTTTTTTTTATGTGGATTCGCCATTCTATGCAACAATGTGTTGCTGGCGTCAATTTGCTTTTCATAAGGAAATTCAATTTGTTTAAGATAATATTGGTTATCACTGATAAACTGTCTGACCTTTAGTATAGACATGGTGTTTTTGGTCTCTGACGATAGGAACTGAGCGCATTCTTCCAGGCTGTCATAGTGCATTAAGGAAAATAAGGTTAAAGATTGCTCCCTGGTCAGATATTTAATCGGCATGGACTGATCCTTATCAATTAACACGACTCTACCGTTATTCGTTCCA
Source organism: Holotrichia oblita (assembly GCA_023690525.1). Lineage (NCBI taxonomy): Eukaryota > Metazoa > Arthropoda > Insecta > Coleoptera > Scarabaeidae > Holotrichia > Holotrichia oblita. The sequence goes on along the minus strand of JALQSN010000419.1, from coordinate 9,472 downwards.
TAAATTGTATTATCGCTTAAGGCAAACATTCTCTAACTCCTTCAATGGTTTGTATATATGCCCGTGTTGAATTTGTGACATATAGTAACATGAATTCTTTCCCAGACATTGGGAAAAATCTTGACAGTTTCCGCAAATCGTTTTAGAATACTTTTCCTTTTCCGGCGAAACCAGCCGCTTCAATTGTTCTGAATTCCATATGTCAATCATTGAGCTATCCTGTGCCCGTCCAATAAAAAGCGGTTCATAGTCCGCTAGTTTTTCTCAATAAACATATCTTCCGTCATAACGTATGCTTAATTTTGTCGTTCCCGTGCTACAGCTGGATTTTTTTACTTGTTCAATAGTTAATTCAATATCAAAATCTTCCAAAATTACTCTGTTTGCAAATTCTGGTAAAGACTTTATTTCCTCCACGACAGCTCTCACTATATCCTTTTCCGCATCGGTAATTTGAAGCGCTTGGTTTATGGCGTCGCTAGTCCCATTTTCATAAAAATTAATGAATACAGTTTGCGCACCTTTATCTAAATAAAATTGTACTGATTCGCGTATGGAATAAACATTTACTTTGGAGGCTACCATGTGAATGTTAAACTGAAGCGAGTTTTGATTGAAGTCGTCTATATTTTTCATAATGTCGCTATAATATGTAGGCGTAGATGTAATATACTCAGCTGTTTCTTCAATGTGTGAATCAATGCTAAATCCGATAGATAATCTGGAAAAATCCAAATCCTTGATCTTATCAACATCAACCCTGTGTTTTGTCAGGATTTGTACGTCTATGTCGTATGCATTTAAAAGTGAAATAATGGAATAAATATCCGGATGAATGAGCGGTTCCCCACCAGTCAGTAGAAACCCATCCACTCCCAGTAAAAACGATTCATGGATAATTTTAGATATTTCGTCAAAAGATAGCCGATCTGTTTCAATCTCTTTTTCCAATTCTACATGCTCGGCTTTTGCAAAGCAATACAAGCACCTTTGAGTACATTTGTGCGTAAGATAAAAGCAAATATACCGAGGCGCAGGCAATCGTATGTCATTACTACCCCTTTGCGCTTGCGCGGATAAAATATCTTCCAAACAATACGATTGCCAAGGTTTTGGAAATAAAGCTTCAGCTTTATGCAGGGAGATTAAAAAGGGTCGATACATCATGTATGCGCTTGATATGTATGTTTCCAAGGATTCCTGCCGTTCTTCAAACAAATAAGAAAATACTTCTTTTATATCTTCGCAACTTTTTGCCCCATCGTGCAACGCAAGAAAGAAAGCAGACAATGAATCCAATTTGTATTCCTGATTTGCAAAATTACAATTTACCAGCATAATTTGATTACCATTAATCCGTATCCTGAAATCAGGCCTCAATAATAATATCATGACACCCCTCCTGATCTGGTGTAGATGTGAATTACCTTAGCCCAGCCAGAGATTAACGTTTATAAGTGCTTAAGTAATTCCAAAATTCGACGATAAGATACAAATGTCCTTAAAATTCAGTGTATCAGAACCACAACTGTTTGTCAATGAAAAAATTTACACAAATGCAATTTTGTTTGTAAACAAAAAAATGATACAAGAATTCTTAAAATTTAGTGTGTCAGAACCATAAAGGTTTGTCAACAAAAAAGTTAATAGTGATTTAACTAAAATATAATATTGTTAAATATCAGTGATTTAGGAAAAATAAATATTGTGCATCTTGTATAAATCACTATATATATTTATCGACATATTTATAAACGAAAAAATCTATTATCTCTAAAACCACTTGCTTCGCCGAATCAGGAATTTCATCCGGTATCCGTATTATAGATTCTTTTTCGTAAGAAAATGGTTCAGTAGTGAGTCCAACCAAATAATCTAACGAAATATTGAAAATTCGGGCAAATTGAATAAGCGTATCCTCAATTTGGTGTGTTCTTATTGTTTTCATATTGAGATATGCTTATTTTGAAAAGCGCACCAAGTTTTCCTAATTCTTCTTGAGTCATGTTTTTTTCTTTTCGCAAGGGTGCCAAACATTCAGCCAACTAAAATATTCAGTTTCTTTACAGCCGAAACACCGCTTTCTAACCGGACTATCCGCGACTATCACCAGTTCGTATCAACCGTTCTTGCTGATGCTGAAAAAGAAATGCTGATTCCGTATAATCCCGCAAGTAATGCGAGGCCACTGAAGCAGGGAGAGCATACGCCGAATTATTTACGGATTGAAAAGGTTATGACACAGTCCACCAGCAGTTGTAGGTCGGCCGGTTCCGGGCTGTGCGTCGGAACCTGTACAGGCACATGCACAGGTTGCAGTACGACCTGTACCGGAGGAGGTTGTGACAGTAGTTGTATAGCCGGGTGTGGTGGATGCGCGGCGTCAAGCTCCGGCTGCGGCAGCAATTGCAGCAGTGGCTGCTCCAGCAGCTGTTCTACCGGATGTTATGGTTCGCCTACTACAGTTGCAGTAGCGCCTGTGAAACTGGTTGTTCGGGCTGCTATGGCACATGTTCCGGCTGCGGTTCCTGCGGTGCGACCTGTAAATCCTCCTGCGGCAGTGCCTGCTACGGTTGCAGTACGAATTGTCAGGGAACTTGCAAATCCTCTTGCAGCACGACCTGTAGCGCCAATTGCCAAGGAAGCTGCTCTACACAATGCTTCGACACATGCGCGGGAACAGCGATGATATAAGAAATATAAATAAAAAGGAGATTTTTGTATGAGTAATGTAATTATGGTTGAAGCCAATCAGGAAACGGTGGACTACATCGAAAGCCTGGACTATGAGCAGTCTGTGCGTAGGGAAATTATTACGTTTATGCTGCAAAACAACATGAATATTGAAACAGACGCTTTTTAAAAATACCAGAAGGAACAAAGTGAATTTTTCAACCGGTTCCAGGTCGCCAAACAGCAATTAGAGCAGCAGTATATGCCTGCGGAATGGAAGGGCCATCAGGTAAACTGGTCGCTGGATTATGCTTCCGGCACAATCACATTTGAAAAGACATGCGAATGCTAAAGTACGAGGAGTGATGGTATGCCGAAGCGAAAGATTGAACAATTTCAAGACCGACTGGGGCGGCTGTTTCCGGCCTCGCCTTCGGGCAATGACCGGACATTGGTAAGGACAGTCATGTTTCAGGTAACAGAGGCTTGCAACCTTGCTTGTGCCTATTGCTATCAGATCAATAAAACGCCCGCGCGAATGGATTTTAATGTGGCAAAACGGTTTATTGACTTGCTGTTGGACGCGGATGAAGCGTCAAACGAATACATCAATCCTACGAATAGCCCCGGTATCATTATTGAATTTATCGGCGGCAAACCGTTTTTGGATATCGAATTGATCGATCGGATCACGGATTATTTTATCGGGCAGATGATTCTGAAACAGCATAAGTGGACAACCCGGTATATGATCAGCATCTGTTCCAACGGTGTGTTGTATTTTGATGAAAGGGTTCAAGCTTATATAAAAAAGCATTTCCACCACCTGTCCTTCAGTATCAGCATTGACGGCAACAAGGAACTGCATGACGCTTGCAGAATATTCCGGGAGGGCGGCGGCAAGTTTGAAACCATAACTCTCTAAAAATTGCAAAGAGCCATCAGGAAAAGGGCAAAGCAAACAGGCCGCCGAAAGCAGCCTAAACGTTCTCAGTTATTCGAAACCTATGCAAGGGACTCGAATCCAACTATCTGATAGCCGTTTCTGCGAAGGAGTGCAAAGGCTTGCTCGGGAGTAAGCACACGGTTGGACGGAGGTTTATCTGCTTTGCGGTACAATTCAGGGTTATAAGGTTCTCGCTTTTTAAGGATGTGCCAAATGGCAGTCAATAACCTACGGGCAATGGCAATGACAGCCTTTTTGTGACCTCTGCGTTTTTTAAGAGCTTTGTATTTATCCTTGATTTCAGGGTGCTTACTTGAATTGCTAACAGCAAGAGCAATCTGAACTAAAAGTGGTTTAAGATAGCTATTCGGGCTAACAACAGTTCCGTTGCGCCACTCACCTCCGCGTGCTCTGTAGTGTACCGCTTCTGTTAATTTAGAATAACACATAATTGGCACTAGCTTTCCTTTTCATGGCTCGTTGGTGCCTTTCGAAGGGAATGGTCTTAGCTATGATATTGCCATGGCAAGCGTAAAGCATTTTAAAGAAACGTTGGGGGGCTGGATGGGGTCGAAAATGACACTTGCACCGGAAAATATATCGCACACGTTTCAGGCGGTAAAATCGCTGATTGAAAGCGGGTATGACGATATTAACCTGAACTGTGTGTATGAAAAAGGTTGGACAGTTGAACACGCGAAAATCTCGTATGAACAATTGAAGCAATTGGCGGATTATATGATCGGTCAAGATTTAGTTGAAACGCATTATGTGGCGATGTTTGAAAAGAATTTCTTTCATCCTGAGGACGAAACCGACCTACAAAACTGGTGCGGCGGAACGCGCTATATGATCTCTGTGGATCATACAGGCAATATTTACCCCTGTATCCGCTATATGCCCTCCAGCCTGGGGAAAGACATTCCAACAATCATCATAGGCAACGTGTATGACGGAATCGCGCAAAAACAGGCGGAAAAAGACTGTATCCGCTGCACGAAATGCGTTGACCGGCGCACACAGTCCACAGATGAATGCTTTCACTGTCCGATTGCCGAAGGCTGTAGCTGGTGTTCGGCGTACAACTATCAGGAAATGACAGTATCGACAAAAGGGCTACATATATCTGTGTGATGCATAAGGCAAGAGCCTTGGCGAATGTCTATTTCTGAAATCAGTATTATAAAAAATTAGAGTCAAAGGATGTGTTTGCCAATCATGTACCCGACGAATGGGCACATGAAATCATAGGACAACAAGAAACCGAATATTTAAAATCATTGCGTACCGGGGAGAAACCCGGCGCCCCGGTTGCATGGGGAGCAGTTCGCAAAGCGAACGATCAGCCCGCAGGGGCGGTTTTGTCGGAGGCAAAACTACTGAAACCAGGAGGAATGAATATGTTTACAATCAAATTTAAGGACGGCACAAACATGGCCGTGGACACCGTACAGGAAAGCCTAAGGAATTACAACGACGCACCGGAAACCGTACTGGTGCTGCAATCCACAACGCAAGACAAACTTGATCTTGTGGAGTTGGAAAGTAAAATCCTGGAGACGGTTTCTGAAATAACCGTGTACGAGGGTAAAAAGATCGCAGATCAGTTCACGGACTATACCAGAATCATCAGCATCAACAAGACGCTTCGCGCCAGCAGCGGATTATATTTTTATGATATTCAGCTAGGGAAATAAAAGGCCGATTCTCTAATCCATAAATACAGGCTTTCAATTACAATCAATAAAGGCGGCCCGAAGAAGGGTCGCCTCAGATTGTCGACAAAAGCAAATTTTATATTTATAAATGAATGTGGATTAATATTTATTCACTTATTGCATGCTAGTGTTGATTATGCTACACTAAACTTAGAAAACAAAGGTATCAATTATGTATGTGCATTATTTATATTATATAACATTTAAATGGGAGTTGATATTTTGTGATGGAATATTTATATAATGATTTTCTTAATACCCTTGATAAAACAGGACAAGTTATTTTGAACACGATGAATGAACATATAAATTCGCATTATTCAGAGTACAAGCCGTTTGATATAAAACCGACAGATAAATCAAAAAAGGAATGGCGAATACATTACCGCAAGAAACCGAAAGTCGGAAAAGCTATATGTAGTGTATATTCCAGTGAAAACAAATTGTCCTTACGTTTTTGTTTATTATCATCAATGACACATGAATTTTTATTAAGAAAAAATGAATTTTCTCATAAAATCAGAAATAATACATTAAAACAGATGATTTGCGTAGTACATAAATCTTGTCGGAATTACGGAGGAAATATTATCTGTCAGGTGCGTCAATATTATTTGTCGGATAACCGTTTAATAATGACTTGCCCTTATCCGTGGATATCCATTGATGATTGTGATGAAAACGATATTGCAGATATAAAGTTACTTATCGACATGCAGATGAAGCATATGGCGCAGGATTCCAAAGACATCAAAGGAGCTTTATATGCTGAGGTAAATATGCAAAAATGCGGGGAGGTAAAATCAATAAATCTTGATGCTATTAACTTGAATGTTAATATGTTTGAAATTAGCAATCATGTTAAAAAAGTCGAGCGTCTTGATAGATATACACAATCATATGACCTTGTGCCAATGGGCGAAAAAGATGGATTATGGTTCTATTTTAGCGATGATTCGGTACTTCGAATAAATCGTGAAAAAAACGAATATTCACACAACAAAATACCAAAAGGACGATATGCTATGGTAGTTATAGAAGACCCGTTCACTTTTTCACTGAATCGCGTATGGAATTATATATGCAAATGGACACAAGAAAACAAAGAAATTGTAAAAGGACTTGTACTAAGCAACAATAAAAATACAGCATGTTTCTCACGATTTTTTATTGAAGATTCAAAAGACTTTATGGCACTTTATGTGCCAATTAAATAAATTCTGTAATGAGGAAAATTGCTGAATAGTATAAGCATAATGTACGCTAATAGCGTTTAAAGCGGCAAAAACATGGTGATAAGCTCAATGTCATTAAGTTAAAGAAAAAACTTAAAAATCAAAAAGGAGTAGAGTGTAAAAAAACACCCTGCTCTTTTTTGAATAAAAATAGACACAAGAAATAATGAAAAAAAGCTTGACAAATAGCGAAAAATGAGGTGCAACACTTAAAAAACACATTTTTTAGGAGGCTGCGCCAATGAATGAATAATCTAATGTCGTGAAAGAAAAAATGACATCTCTCATAACCGAAATGTGAACCACTCCGGCATTATTCGTGAAAAATCCTGACAAAGACTTTACCAGGAAACAGACTTTACCAGGAAACGAAAACAGACCTTCGGAACCGTTATGGAATTGCTAATCTCTATGGGTGGGAACAGCGTTTATAAGGAACTATTGGAATCGCAAGGCTATGCTATAAACACAGCTACCACATCTGCTTTTATTCAACAAAGAGACAAAATCTTAGCGTTTGCATTTGAATTTCTGCTTAGTGAATTTACAGGATTTCATTCAGCTGTCAAAAAATATCGAGGTTATAGGTTGTTTGGTGTTGATGGTTCAGATTTGCATATCCCAACTAATCCTGATGACACAGATACATATTTTCAAACAAAACCCGATGTAAGAGGCTATAATCTTTTGCACATTAACGCAATGTATGATTTATGCAATAGATTCTATGTTGACACTATTGTCCAATCCGGCAGGCATCAGAACGAACATAAAGCGTTAGTCAGCATGGTTGACCGTTCTCATATCAAACATGATGTCATCGTTATTGCCGACAGATATTATGAAAGTTATAACGGTTTTGTACATATCGAAAAGAAAGGTTGGAAATATATTATACGAGTCAAAGGCTTGGACAGTACCGGAATACTCTCTAAGCTAAACTTGCTGCCTGATGATGAATTTGATGTTTTCGTTCAGCGGATTATCACAAGAAAACAGACAAATGAAGTTAAGGCGCACCCGAAATTTACAGGTATATCTCCACCCTAATAACACTACTTTTGACTTTTGGATTTACATACAAACAAATTTTATCCTATGACGTTTAGGGTTGTTCGCTTTAAAATCACAGATGATTTGTACGAAACGGTTATCACCAATCTTGATGCGTCAAGCTTTCCCCCGGAAGAACTCAAAAGCTTTACGCAATGAGATGGGGCAGGGCATCGAAACATCATTCAGAGAATTAAAGTACACTATTGGACTTGCCAACTTTCACGCTAAAAAACGGGAGTACATTATTCAGGAGATATTCGCAAGAATCATCATGTATAACTTCACCGAAATGATTACCTCGCACGTAGTCATTTCTCAGACGAACAAAAAACACGCTTATCAAGTCAATTTTACTGTCGCCGTTCTTGTTTGCAGACGCTTTTTGCGATACGTACCCAATGAACCCCGCTTGACGTTGAAGCCTTGCTCTGCAAGAATATTTTGCCTGTTCGTCCGGGCCGTCAAAATATTCGTAAAACACGCCCCAAATCGGTCGTTAGCTTCATTTACAGAGTAGCATGATTCGTATATTTGCGATAGCATTTTAAGCAGAATTTCCCCTCTGCTTTCTTTGCTTACCTTTTTTGCCCCTCCACTAAAAAATAATATAGAATTTTTTGCTAACTCCGTTTCGTTTTTCCTTATTGCCTGTTTTTTTCTATTCCCTTTCGCTAACTTAATGACATTGGGGTTATAGCCATGTTTTTGTCGCCTTAAACGCTATTAGTGTGCATTATGCTTATTTTGCGTTTTTTTTCGTTTTACTGGTGTCCATATTTCCATTTCAGGATATGACGGCACTTCAAATCGTTCATCCTTATACACTTCATAAGCAACACCGAGAACAGCGCTTTCCCAATCGGATTCATTAACCCAACCGAATAATTTGTCGTAACCTTCTCCTAATGCGGCTATTAATGTTTTTTTGTCCTGCCTGGAAAAACGAACACAGGCATACTCGCCCTCCGAAATCACATAAGTACGGGTTGTTTCAGGTAATTGACTATCATCTATTGACTGTTCGATTTGGTCGCCCATCATATAAGTAAACTCGCCTGTTTCAGGTATGAACTCGGCACAAATTCCGAATCTCATGGCAGGCTTTTTTGCATTGGGAATCATAGACGGTACATCATCACCAAAAAATCCTGAAATGAGTGCATCAATAGTCGGCTGATGTTCGGGACTGCCGTGTTTCACACGAGCGCCTCGCCCAACTATGCAAATTGGTTTATCCAACGTAAACACATTAATTTCAAATTCTGTTTTCTTTTCCATAGTTTCAAATATTCCCTTCCCGTTAATAATACGATTTTCGAGAGAAACAATCTCAGACATAACCCGTTCAAGACTTCTCTGGTCGGCACACATAGTAGCCAAATGTTGATGAAGGACTTCTCCCCATGTTTCTTCAGGCATATCAAGAAGCTGTTTTATCTTAGCCAAAGGGAACTGTAAACTCCGCAGATAAAGAATGAGTTCCATTTTTTCGTATTGGCTTTGACTATAATAATGGTATCCGTTCACTAAATTAATTTCTGACGGAACTAACAATCCAATGTCATTGTAATGCCGCAATAGTTTTTTGGATACACGAAACATGCCCGAAAATTGACCAGATGTATACATTAATTCACCTCCTGATTCGTATTATAAGCTATGCCCTTGGGGCGCAGTCAATTAAATTTTTGTTAATTTTTGAAACAATGCAAATTACAGAAAATATAAATAATGCACACACATAATTGATACCTTTGTTTTCTAAGTTTAGCGTAGCATAATCAACACTAACATACAATAAGTGAATAACTATTAATCAATATTCGCTTATAAATATAAAATTT